>CM044005.1:40278197-40523197 GCA_024085815.1 Flaveria linearis | reverse complement strand
AAAACTAAATGGTTTCAATTTACTAACATACCCTTTATGCTTTAATTACACAAATTAATTGATATATTAATTTACGTTATTACCCTTTTAATCTCAACCATTGATTAATATAATCAATGGTTTATAAGAGTTCTGTAAGTTCTTATTTTAGGGGAAGCCCTGAAAAGAAACCTAACCCTATATATATATATACGTACGTGTATATATATATGTATGTGTATATATATATGTATATACATACATATATATGTATATATATATGTATATATATATATGTATATATGTAACACCCCGAAAAGTCAAAACGAGTCTTTAAGGATAATGGGCTTAATTAATGGGTATTTAATAAAAGAAGGAAAAGGGTTTTGGGCTAAATTGGGTTTATAGGCAAGAGGCTAGTGATTAAGGCCCATAATCAGCCCCTTAACCCACCCAAAGCAGCATCCATCTCCTTCATTTCAACCCTAGCTCCCAAAATTCATAGAGAGAGAAAGTAGAGAGAGAAAGTGAAGGAAAATCAAGATTTGAAGCTTCTAATGTCAAGGGATTGAAGATCTGGGTGTTGGGGCAACAAACCTCAAGAAAGGAGCAACAAATCCAGGTAAGAATCGACCTCTAAACCCTTCTGTAGATCAAACCCGGATTCTAGGGTTTTGGGTTTTGAAAAGTTTCAAAGAAACCCATAAAGGTCAAATTTTTACGTATGAAAACGTGTAAAAAGGTTAGATGTCACACCCTCAAATTCCGAGTCTGGAATTTATCACGGAGGGGTGAACAAACAGGATCAAACATAGTAGTCACACATGAGAGGCAGTTATCTATATGATAAGTTTTAGATAACCATTTCATTAATAGACAGAGTAACAATTATTATGCGTAGCGGAAATAAAACATAGATTGTCTCTTAACAACACGTTTAATCATATCTCAAACATTAAGCAATATGTATCTTGAGCTCTTAAATGATCCTACGTGCATGTCCATAAGCTCCTAGTAGATACCTGAGAATACATGTAAATCAAGTGTCAACACAGGGTTGGTGAGTTCATAGGTAAGTAAAACATAATGATAAATCATCAATTATCATCCAGTAGGATTTACAACAAATGTGTGAGTTTAAATTACTCACCGGTATATGAATAGCCTGTCGGAACCCTTTTTAATAAGGTGAACCCGCTATCCCACATACCCACTATGTACAAGTCAACAAATCCTTCACATAGGATTTGCCCATGTATCATAGTTTAATATCCTTTTCATGTGTATATTATGTTATTTATAATAATTCCAAATCAGAGGGAGCAAATCCTTTATATAGTGCACATCTGCCTTCTCAACACAGAACAGTCATCCCGAATGACAATAAGATCTTTGGGCATCTTGGTAAGGACCACATGTCCAAACCTTTGTGGGGGTAAGTCACTCCCCGATAGTACTATCCAAAAGATCCCTGCTTATTTATAGTCCAGTATACAGAGAAGGATTTTCATTATAACCATATGTAATCATAAATGTGATTCAATTATTATTTAACATAATACACAAAATAATTTGTAATTTCAATTACAACATGTATCCTTCCCCAAAATATTTAAATGATTTAAAAAGGGGAACAATTAAGTATGAACTCACCTAAGTTCTTGTGTGGTGTTGACAAGCTAGTAAATTCCTGCTAAGGAATTATAATTCACGTAAGCAAACAGATACAAATCCATAACCTAAATAAGTTAGATCTTGAACCTGGTGTTCAATTGATCTAGGGTTTGGTTTTCTGGGATTTGTTATAAACATATAATTAAATCATTTAATTATTTTTGTTAATTCTTTAATAACTAAAGATTTGCATTTGATTAATCCTAATAATAATTTCAATATATCATTATGTTCTAAATAAGTTTTAGACATTATTTAAATATGTAAGTTGGCACTTAATTTAGTAAGATTTTATAATTTAATTTATAAAATCTAATTTGTGTTTATCATGTTTAAAACACAAATAGGATACTTTAATATTTCATAATTTAATTTATAAAATCAAGTAGTAAGATTTATAAATAGACACAAATTATCTAGACATTATATTTATATGATAATGTTATTATAATTGAACATAGATTATGTATAAATAATAAATAATAACATATTATTAAATTATAACATATTTACATGATAAAACATAATATAAATTATCTAATTATTAATTATGTTATCCATAATTACAGATAATATAATGTTCAATAATAAATTAATAATTTAAATTATTATTTAGAGTCTATTTGTATAAAAATAATTATTCATAACCTTTGTATATAATATTTTATAAAAATTATTAAGGAGTTTTTAAATAAATAAATTTATAGAAAATTAATTAGACACTTTTAAAATAAAGGATGTTTTTAAAACTTATTTTTATAATTTTTGGAAATTTTGTATATTTTTAAAAGGTCAATAAGGGCATTAAAAAGTAATGGGAGGTGCACGGGTTCGAACCCGTGACCTCTCGGATGGGGAACATGTGTTTAACCAGTGAACCAAAGGGCCTAAGCCGCACTAAGACTCAGCTTTTAATTCTTTTAAACTCAAATTCCAAAAACCCCGATTCCACCAAGAACCCTAATTTGATCCGAATCAAATTGAGCATCAAATCGATGTTTATAACCGAATTGATGTTAGGGCTTTTGTTCCCCAACCAAAATCGAGTTCAATGATATGTTTAATTACCTGTTTAAGGCTGATTCGATGAAGAAACAGTAAGTTGCAGGTCGCGGCTTAGTGAGGTGACCAAATCGATATGTTTGTGTGTTTTCAGATCAAACTGATCTTGATGGAAGTTTTTAAATGGTTAAAGGTTCGTTGGTGCGCCACTAATTTCGATTATTATTATTGTTCAGTGCGTGTTTGTAGTGGTGGTCGACCGAAAGGTTGGTTTAGTGGTAAATCGTACTTACTCGGTTCAATTATTCAAATTGGTGTGGCCCACGAGTTCGAGACATTCACGCGAAAGTGTTGGGGTGATTTGATTGAGTCAAAACCGGCTTAATTTGGCGTTTGGGAGTCGCCGAAGGCCGCCGGAGACCGGCCGGAGCAGGTGGTCGGGAAAACGGGGAAGGGGGTTTGGGATTTTACAGAAATTACACAATTGGTCCCTGGGGTTTATAGTGTTAACATTTTTTGTTATAAGATTTCTTTTGAAGTTTGATAAATGATAAACTAGCCCCTGGACTTCATTATTATTATTATTATTATTATTATTATTATTATTATTATTATTATTATTATTATTATTATTTATTATTATTATCATTATTATTATTATTATTTACTTTATTATTAATAATATTATTATTTGAAATTTTTGAAATTAACCTCAGCGTATTTAAAATTAATTGTTCATTAAATTAACTTTTAATTAAATAAAAATTCGAGACGTTACAATCTAACTCGAAATTTTCCGGATTGTCACATCATCCACCTGTTACAGGAATTTTCGTCCCGAAAATTAAGATGTACCGGCAACATTCTTGAACAGGTTAGGATACTTGCGCATCATTTCGTCCTCTCGTTCCCAAGTGAACTCAGGACAGCGTCGGGAGTTCCACCGAACTCTGACAATCGGAATCTTGCTATGCTTTAGTTGTTTAACTTCCCTATCCATGATTTCAACAGGTTCCTCAATAAATCTGAGTTTCTCATCTACTTGTAGTTAATCTAAAGGCACAACCAGTGATTCATCGGATAAACACTTTCTTAGATTGGATACGTGAAAAACATTGTGCACACCACCAAGTTCAGCAGGTAGATTTAATTCATAGGCTACTAGGCCGATCCTTCTGACAATTTCAAAAGGTCCCACGTAGCGAGGGTTCAATTTACCTCGTTTCCCAAAGCGTATAACTCCTTTCCAGGGAGATACCTTTAGCAAAACTTTATTTCCTTCCTGAAATTCAAGTGGCTTGCGGCGTTTATCAGCGTAGCTTTTCTGGCGATCCCTGGCAGCAGCCATGCGTTCTCTTATCTGGATAATTTTCTCATGAGTTTCAAAAATCAATTCTGGGCCAGTAAGTTGACTATCTCCAACTTCTGCCCAGCAAAGCGGTGATCTACATTTACGTCCATATAAGGCCTCGAATGGTGCCGCCTTGATGCTCGAATGACAGCTATTATTATATGAGAACTCTACTAATGGTAAATGACTTTCCCAGTTCTTTCCAAAATCAATAACAAAAGCCCTAAGCATATCCTCAAGAGTCTGTATGGTTCTTTCACTTTGACCATCAGTCAGAGGGTGATAGGCTGTGCTTATATCTAGGCGAGTACCTAGAGCTTTCTGAAGTTTACCCCAGAAGATAGATGTAAATCGTGCATCGCGATCAGAGATGATAGACATTGGCAGTCCGTGTCTAGAGATAATCTCTTTAATGTAGATCCTTGCAAGCTTCTCCATCTTGTCTTTCTCACGGATAGGTATGAAATGAGCTGATTTGGTGAGACGATCAACAATAACCCAAATGGTGTCATTGCCCGTTTGAGATTTGGGTAAACCAGTGACGAAATCCATGGTTATCATTTCCCACTTCCACACAGGAATTTCTGGCTGAGTCAACATTCCTGAAGGCTTTTGGTATTCGACCTTGACTTTAGAACAAGTCAAACACTTTGAGACATAAGTTGCAATATCTGCCTTCATTCTTGGCCACCAGTAAACAAACTTCAAGTCGTAATACATCATATCTACACCTGGGTGGATAGAGTATCTAGACTTGTGGGCTTCATCCATGATCAAGCTTCTCAGATTCCCGTATAGGGGTACCCAAATCCTTCCTGCTATAAAGCGTACTTCATCTGAGTAAACTTCAAACTGTTGGTCTAGCCCTCGGAGGTTTTCATCTTTAATGTTTTCTTCCTTCAGGGCTTCAGTCTGTGCATTCAGAATTTGTGCCGGCAGGTTGCTTTGAATGGTAAGTTGTAGAGCTCGTACTCTACGAGGCTTCGTATGTTCTTTCCTACTCAAAGCATCAGCCACAACATTTGCTTTACCAGGATGGTACTTGATGGCACAATCATAATCGTTTAGCAGTTCAAGCCATCTCCTCTATCTCATATTCATCTCCTTTTGATTATACAAGTGTTCGAGACTCTTATGGTCGGTACAGATAGTGCACTTAGTACCGTACAGGTAGTGTCTCCATAGTTTAAGAGCAAACACAACTGCTCCCAGTTCTAGATCATGTGTTGCATATGATATGTCACATCCTCAAATTCCGGGTCTGGAATTTATCACGGAGGGGTGAACAAACAGGATCGAACACAGTAGTCACACATGTGATGCAGTTATCTATATGATAAGTTTTAGATAACCATTTCATTAATAGACAGAGTAACAATTATTATGCGTAGCGGAAATAAAACATAGATTGTCTCTTAACAACACGTTTAATCATATCTCAAACATTAAGCAATATGTATCTTAAGCTCTTAAATGATCCTACGTGCATGTCCATAAGCTCCTAGTAGATACCTGAGAATACATGTAAATCAAGTGTCAACACAGGGTTGGTGAGTTCATAGGTAAGTAAAACATAATGATAAATCATCAATTATCATCCAGTAGGATTTACAACAAAAGTGTGAGTTTAAATTACTCACCGGTATATGAATAGCCTGTCGGAACCCTTTTTAATAAGGTGAACCCGCTATCCCACATACCCACTATGTACAAGCCAACAAATCCTTCACATAGGATTTGCCCATGTATCATAGTTTAATATCCTTTTCATGTGTATATTATGTTATTTATAATAATTCCAAATCAGAGGGAGCAAATCCTCCTTTACATTTATCCTCATATGGGTTGTAAGTGGAACTATAATGGCAAACTTTATATAGTGCACATCTGCCTTCTCAACACAGAACAGTCGTCCCGAATGACAGTAAGATCTTTGTGCATCTTGGTAAGGACCCCATGTCCAAACCTTTGTGGGGATAAGTCACTCCCCGATAGTACTATCCAAAAGATCCCTGCTTATTTATAGTCCAGTATACAGAGAAGGATTTTCATTATAACCATATGTAATCATAAATGTGATTCAATTATTATTTAACATAATACACAAAATAATTTGTAATTTCAATTACAACATGTATCCTTCCCTAAAATATTTAAATGATTTAAAATGGGGAACAATTAAGTATGAACTCACCTAAGTTCTTGTGTGGTGTTGACAAGCTAGTAAATTCCTGCTAAGGAATTATAATTCACGTAAGCAAACAGATACAAATCCATAACCTAAATAAGTTAGATCTTGAACCTGGTGTTCAATTGATCTATGGTTTGGTTTTCTGGGATTTGTTATAAACATATAATTAAATCATTTAATTATTTTTGTTAATTCTTTAATAACTAAGGATTTGCATTTAATTAATCTTAATAATAATATCAATATATCATTATGTTCTAAATAAGTTTTAGACATTATTTAAATATGTAAGTTGATACTTAGTTTAGTAAGATTTTATAATTTAATTTATAAAATCTAATTTGTGTTTATCATGTTTAAAACACAAATAGGATACTTTAGTATTTCATAATTTAATTTATAAAATCTAGTAATAAGATTTATAAATAGACACAAATTATCTAGACATTATATTTATATGATAATGTTATTATAATTGAACATAGATTATGTATAAATAATAAATAATAACATATTATTAAATTATAACATATTTACATGATAAAACATAATATAAATTATCTAATTATTAATTATGTTATCCATAATTACAGATAATATAATGTTCAATAATAAATTAATAATTTTAATTATTATTTAGAGTCTATTTGTATAAAAATAATTATTCATAACCTTTGTATATAATATTTTATAAAAATTATAAAGGAGTTTTTAAATAAATAAATTTATAGAAAATTAATTAGACACTTTTAAAATAAAGGAAGTTTTTAAAACTTATTTTTATAATTTTTGGAAATTTTTGTATATTTTTAAAAGGTCAATAAGGGCATTAAAAAGTAATGGGAGGTACACGGGTTCGAACCCGTGACCTCTCGGATGGGGAACATGTGTTTAACCAGTGAACCAAAGGGCCTAAGCCGCACTAAGACTCAGCTTTTAATTCTTTTAAACTCAAATTCCAAAAACCCCAATTCCACCAAGAACCCTAATTTGATCCGAATCAAATTGAGCATCAAATCGATGTTTATAACCGAATTGATGTTAGGGCTTTTGTTCCCCAACCAAAATCGAGTTCAATGATATGTTTAATTACCTGTTTAAGGCTGATTCGATGAAGAAAAAGTAAGTGGCAGGTCGCGGCTTAGTGAGGTGACCAAATCGATATGTTTGTGTGTTTTCAGATCAAACTGATCTTGATGGAAGTTTTTAAATGGTTAAAGGTTCGTTGGTGCGCCACTAATTTCGATTATTATTATTGTTCAGTGCATGTTCGTAGTGGTGGTCGACCGAAAGGTTGGTTTAGTGGTAAATCGTACTTACTCGGTTCAATTATTCAAATTGGTGTGGCCCACGAGTTCGAGACATTCACGCGAAAGTGTCGGGGTGATTTGATTGAGTCAAAACCGGCTTAATTTGGCGTTTGGGAGTCGCCGAAGGCCGCCGGAGACCAGCCGGAGCAGGTGGTTGGGAAAACGGGGAAGGGGGTTTGGGATTTTACAGAAATTACACAATTGGTCCCTGGGGTTTATAGAGTTAACATTTTTTGTTATAAGATTTCTTTTGAAGTTTGATAAATGATAAACTACCCCCTGGACTTCATTATTATTATTATATTATTATTATTATTATTATTATTATTATTATTATTATTATTATTATTATTATTATTATTATTATTATTATTATTATTATTATTATTATTATTATATTTATTATTATCATTATTATTATTATTATTTACTTTATTATTAATAATATTATATTTGAAATTTTTGAAATTAACCTCAGCGTATTTAAAATTAATTGTTCATTAAATTAACTTTTAATTAAATAAAAATTCGAGACGTTACAATCTAACTCAAAATTTTCTGGATTGTCACATCATCCCCCTGTTACAGGAATTTTCGTCCCGAAAATTAAGATGTACTGGCAACATTCTTGAACAGGTTAGGATACTTGCGCACCATTTCGTCCTGTTGTTCCCAAGTGAACTCAGGACCGCGCCGGGAGTTCCACCGAACTCTGACAATCAGAATCTTGCTATGCTTTAGTTGTTTAACTTCCCTATCCATGATTTCAACAGGTTCCTCAATAAATCTGAGTTTCTCGTCTACTTGTAGTTAATCTAAAGGCACAACCAGTGATTCATCGGATAAACACTTCCTTAGATTGGATACGTGAAAAACATTGTGCACACCACCAAGTTCAGCAGGTAGATTTAATTCATAGGCTACTAGGCCGATCCTTCTGACAATTTCAAAAGGTCCCACGTAGCGAGGGTTCAATTTCCCTCGTTTCCCAAAGCGTATAACTCCCTTCCAGGGAGATACCTTTAGCAAAACTTTATCTCCTTCCTGAAATTCAAGTGGCTTGCGGCGTTTATCAGCGTAGCTTTTTGGCGATCCCTGGCAGCAGCCATGCGTTCTCTTATCTGGACAATTTTCTCATGAGTTTCAAAGATCAATTCTGGGCCAGTAAGTTGACTATCTCCAACTTCTGCCCAGCAAAGCGGTGATCTACATTTACGTCCATATAAGGCCTCGAATGGTGTCGCCTTGATGCTCGAATGACAGCTATTATTATATGAGAACTCTACTAATGGTAAATGACTTTCCCAGTTCTTTCCAAAATCAATAGCACAAGGCCTAAGCATATCCTCAAGAGTCTGTATGGTTCTTTCACTTTGACCATCAGTCAGAGGGTGATAGTCTGTGCTTATATCTAGGCGAGTACCTAGAGCTTTCTGAAGTTTACCCCAGAAGATAGATGTAAATCGTGCATCACGATCAGAGATAATAGACACTGGCAGTCCGTGTCTAGAGATAATCTCTTTGATGTAGATCCTTGCAAGCTTCTCCATCTTGTCTTTCTCACGGATAGGTATGAAATGAGCTGATTTGGTGAGACGGTCAACAATAACCCAAATGGTGTCATTGCCCGTTTGAGATTTGGGTAAACCAGTGACGAAATCCATGGTTATCATTTCCCACTTCCACACGGGAATTTCTGGCTGAGTCAACATTCCTGAAGGCTTTTGGTATTCGACCTTGACTTTAGAACAAGTCAAACACTTTGAGACATAAGTTGCAATATCTGCCTTCATTCTTAGCCACCAGTAAACAAGCTTCAAGTCGTAATACATCATATCTGCACCTGGGTGGATAGAGTATCTAGACTTGTGGGCTTCATCCATGATCAAGCTTCTCAGATTCCCGTATAGGGGTACCTAAATCCTTCCTGCTATAAAGCGTACTTCATCTGAGTGAACTTCAAACTGTTGGTCTAGCCCTCGAAGGTTTTCATCTTTAATGTTTTCTTCCTTCAGGGCTTCAGTCTGTGCATTCAGAATTTGTGCCGGCAGGTTGCTTTGAATGGTAAGTTGTAGAGCTCGTACTCTACGAGGCTTCGTATGTTCTTTCCTACTCAAAGCATCAGCCACAACATTTGCTTTACCGGGATGGTACTTGATGGCACAATCATAATCATTTAGCAGTTCAAGCCATCTCCTCTATCTCATATTCATCTCCTTTTGATTATACAAGTGTTGGAGACTCTTATGGTCGGTATAGATAGTGCACTTAGTACCGTACAGGTAGTGTCTCCATAGTTTAAGAGCAAACACAACTGCTCCCAGTTCTAGATCATATGTTGCATATGATATGTCACATCCTTAAATTCCGGGTCTGGAATTTATCACGGAGTGGTGAACAAACAGGATCGAACACAGTAGTCACACATGTGATGCAGTTATCTATATGATAAGTTTTAGATAACCATTTCATTAATAGACAGAGTAACAATTATTATGCGTAGCGGAAATAAAACATAGATTGTCTCTTAACAACACGTTTAATCATATCTCAAACATTAAGCAATATGTATCTTGAGCTCTTAAATGATCCTACGTGCATGTCCATAAGCTCCTAGTAGATACCTGAGAATACATGTAAATCAAGTGTCAATACAGGGTTGGTGAGTTCATAGGTAAGTAAAACATAATGATAAATCATCAATTATCATCCAGTAGGATTTACAACAAAAGTGTGAGTTTAAATTACTCACCGGTATATGAATAGCCTGTCGGAACCCTTTTTAATAAGGTGAACCCGCTATCCCACATACCCATTATATACAAGCCAACAAATCCTTCGCATAGGATTTGCCCATGTATCATAGTTTAATATCCTTTTCATGTGTATATTATGTTATTTATAATAATTCCAAATCAGAGGGAGCAAATCCTCCTTTACATTTATCCTCATATGGGTTGTAAGTGGAACTATAATGGCAAACTTTATATAGTGCACTTAGTACCGTACAGGTAGTGTCTCCATAGTTTAAGAGCAAACACAACTGCTCCCAGTTCTAGATCATGTGTTGCATAATTCTTTTCATGAGCCTTTAACTGTCTTGAGGCATAAGCTATGACTTTGTCTCGTTGCATTAAAACACATCCCAGTCCCTGAACGGAAGCATCACAGTAGACAACAAAGTCTTCAATGCCGTCAGGTAAGGATAGTATAGGTGCACTGCATAACTTCTGCTTCAGTGTTTGAAAAGCAGCCTCTTGCTTGAATCCCCGATGATATGCTACCCCCTTTTGGGTGAGCATGGTCAATGGTTGAGCTATCTTGGAGAATCCTTCGATAAATCTCCTATAAAAGCTGGCTAGGCCCAGGAATTGTCTAATTTCTGTTGGATTAGAAGGTGTAGGCCAACTTTTGATGGATTCAATTTTAGCTGGGTCTACATGAATGCCATTAGCATCAATCACATGTCCGAGAAATTGAACTTCTTTTATTCAAAAATCACATTTTGAGAACTTAGCATAGAGCTCCTCTCTCTTTAGTAATTCAAGGACCAATCTTAGATGTTCTTCATGCCCATGCTCATTTTTAGAATAGATCAAGATGTCATCAATGAAAACAATGACAAACTTGTCTAAGTAAGGCTTGCATACACGATTCATGAGATCCATGAATACGGCAGGTGCATTTGTTAGCCCAAACGGCATGACTGTGAACTCAAAATGACCGTATCGCGTTCTGAAAGCCGTCTTCATAATATCTTCATCCCTGACTCTCAGCTGATGATAGCCGCTTCTAAGATCTATCTTCGAATAAATGCTTGAACCTTGAAGTTGATCGAATAAGTCGTCAATACGTGGCAAGGGATAACGGTTCTTGATCGTCACTTTGTTCAGTTCTCGATAGTCAATGCACATCCGGAACGTTCCGTCTTTTTTCTTTACAAACAACACTAGTGCTCCCCATGGTGATGAGCTAGGTCGGATGAATCCTTTATCAAGGAGTTCCCTAAGCTGGTCAGATAGTTCTTTTAGTTCAGAAGGTGCGAGACGGTATGGTGCCCGAGCTATAGGCGTAGCTCCAGGTACTAACTCAATTGAGAACTCGACCTCTCTTCTAGGGGGCAACCTAGGCAGTTCATCAGGGAACACTTCAGGAAATTCCCTGACGACTAGTACATCTTCAATCTTCCTCTCCTTCTTATCTTTATCAGTGACTAAAGTTAGGACAGCAGTATGTCCTTTTCGAAGACACTTTTGAGCCATCAAGTAGGAAATAACTCCTATCACAACACCAGTCTTATCTCCTTCAACACACAGGACTTCGTCATTTGGTAGGGGTATGCGAATCATTTTATCTTTACAGATAATTTTTGCGGAGTTTTGGACAGCCAATCCATACCAATTACCACATCAAAGCTTCCCAAAGTAATGGGCATGAGGTCTATTGGTAGGATATGACCGGATAAACCTAGCGTACAATTTTTCAGAATTTGTGATGCGGTCAAGGATTTACCATTTGCTAATTCTACAACATATGGCTCATCTAGGGATACAGGTTTTACATTCAAGTGCTTATAGAAGGTATTGGATACAAAGCTTCTATCAGCTCTCATGTCAAATAAAACTATATCATAAACATCATTCACCAAAAATTTTCCCATAATAACATTAGGGTCTTTTAGAGCCTCACCTTTGCCAATCACGAAGGCTCTGCCCTTGGCTATATCTTTCTTTTCCCCAGTGCAATCTCTAGCAACATGGTCCTTTTCACCACATCTGAAACACGTAACTCCTTTCTTGCCATCATTCTGCTGATTACTATCCCTTTTTCCTTGATCTTGAGTCTTGGTCCTACATTCAGGAGAAGTGTGCCCCTTCCTGTTGCATTCGTAGCAAATGATAGCAGTACATTTTCCATGGTGACGCTTGCTACACCTCTGACATCTAGGCGGAATGCCCTGATTGTCATGGTGCTTTTTCAGATCTTGCTTCTTGCTTGTACCTTGACTCTTACTTTCTTTAGCATCTTCGAACTTTCTCTTTCCTGATCTTTTAGCAGCAACACCCTTACCCTTGATCATTGGTGGAAACTTCCCTTAAGCCACAGCCTCATTAGTCAGCTTGTGAGCTATCCTAATGGCCTGTTGGATTGAAGTTGGGTTAGAGGAAGTGACCATGGACTGAATGACTGGAGACAGTCCACGAATATAGCCTCCAATTCTTCTGTGAGCAGGCTCCATCATATGTGGGCACAAGGTTGCGTACTCATGATTTTCGGTGGTATATGTTTCAATCTCAGATCCCACCATTTTGTGGTTCCAGCACTTGGTTTCAAACCTTTGTACTTCTTCCCTCGGACAGAACTCTTCCATGATCAGTTGTTTGAATTCCTCCCAAGCCATAGCATTGGCTAGTAAGAGAGTAAGCCTTGAAACTTCAGTCTTCCAGAACGAGAGTGCAGCTCCACTCAATGCTCCGGAGGCATACTTCGTCCTACTCTCATCTGGACATTCAGATATAGAAAAGATAGATTCACATTTCTCAAACCACCTTATGAGCCCAATGGCCCCTTCTGCCCCAGTGAAGATATCTGGCTTGCAGTCTAGGAACTTCTTATACGAATAGCGATGACCATTCTGAGCAGCCTGAGTGGCTAAGGCTGCAGCAACACCTTGATTGACCAAGGCTTGTATTTCTTAAGGAGTCATCCCTATTGGGACAGTTCTTCTAGCGTGTCCTCTACCTCTGCCTCTGCCCGCTGGTACGTCCATCTATTATGAAATTGTTTGGTGAGAATTCACACTTTGATATATTTAATAGATGCATTCTATATCAAATGTTCAAAGTATGGACAATCACTGTAAGATAGATGGGAATTTAAGAAAACTGGTTTTTCGATTAAATTCGGCAAGGCACGAGTACTAGGGAAACAAGTCTCGCTTTAGGTTAGGACAAGCGTAACTTAGGTTACCAAATGGAACACATCAAGGTAATTTGATCCATTTGCCTTAAAGACTTGTGTATGACCGCAGCAACTGCACGTGCTACAATAGAAGCAATCTTACGGCCAGAGTTTCTAGACCGCGAACGATTTGACGAGAAGCCATTCTGAAAGATCATTAAGAACTTTCATGGAAATTGGGTGATATGAGCTATTCAACATGTAAACGACAATCGAGAATTTGGCATAATAGCAATGAGATGTTCCAGGTGTAATAATTTGATTCGTAAATCAAAGCGAGTACGTTGACTAATCAAAGTATTAGGGTCAATCACAACTTTGTTGAAGACATGCGTACCTATAAGCAGATACTCATCCCAAGAGTTCCCAGGTAAGGTAGACAGATCCATCGGTTGATTTAGATTTATACGAATACCTTGCCTAGACAGAACACCTCGAGATACAGGCATCACGCTCTTCCAGCATTACATGTTTCAAGTTGTAAGACACAGACTTTGATGAATTTGAAAACCACGAATAACGATTCAAAGCTCATTTTGAAAACCATTTGATTTAGGCACGCAATGCCCTGAATATGATTTAAGATTCGTGTGTGCATTGATAAGAATCAAGGTATAAGAGGAATCACATAAGGCATATAACTTCTTAATCCTAATCAATCTCTAACTAAGAAAGTTCACTTTGTGCAACTATTGTGTGTGGCTATAGGCGAATGCAATTCCTAACTCAGTATAACCAATGGCTCTGATACCAATCTGTCACACCCTCAAATTCCGGGTCTGGAATTTATCACGGAGGGGTGAACAAACAGGATCGAACACAGTAGTCACACATGAGATGCAGTTATCTATATGATAAGTTTTAGATAACCATTTCATTAATAGACAGAGTAACAATTATTATGCGTAGCGGAAATAAAACATAGATTGTCTCTTAACAACACGTTTAATCATATCTCAAACATTAAGCAATATGTATCTTGAGCTCTTAAATGATCCTACGTGCATGTCCATAACCTCCTAGTAGATACCTGAGAATACATGTAAATCAAGTGTCAACATAGGGTTGGTGAGTTCATAGGTAAGTAAAACATAATGATAAATCATCAATTATCATCCAGTAGGATTTACAACAAAAGTGTGAGTTTAAATTACTCACCGGTATATGAATAGCCTGTCGGAACCCTTTTTAATAAGGTGAACCCGCTATCCCACATACCCACTATGTACAAGCCAACAAATCCTTCACAAAGGATTTGCCCATGTATCATAGTTTAATATCATTTTCATGTGTATATTATGTTATTTATAATAATTCCAAATCAGAGGGAGCAAATCCTCCTTTACATTTATCCTCATATGGGTTGTAAGTGGAACTATAATGGCAAACTTTATATAGTGCACATCTTCCTTCTCAACACAGAACAGTCATCCCGAATGACAATAAGATCTTTGTGCATCTTGGTAAGGACCACATGTCCAAACCTTTGTGGGGGTAAGTCACTCCCCGATAGTACTATCCAAAAGATCCCTACTTATTTATAGTCCAGTATACAGAGAAGGATTTTCATTATAATCATATGTAATCATAAATGTGATTCAATTATTATTTAACATAATACACAAAATAATTTGTAATTTCAATTACAACATGTATCCTTCCCCAAAATATTTAAATGATTTAAAACGGGGAACAGTTAAGTATGAACACACCTCAGTTCTTGTGTGGTGTTGACAAGCTAGTAAATTCCTACTAAGGAATTATAATTCACGTAAGCAAACAGATACAAATCCATAACCTAAATAAGTTAGATCTTGAACCTGGTTTTCAATTGATCTAGGGTTTGGTTTTCTGGGATTTGTTATAAACATATAATTAAATCATTTAATTATTTTTGTTAATTCTTTAATAACTAAAGATTTGCATTTGATTAATCTTAATAATAATTTCAACATATCATTATGTTCTAAATAAGTTTTAGACATTATTTAAATATGTAAGTTGGTACTTAATTTAGTAAGATTTTATAATTTAATTTATAAAATCTAATTTGTGTTTATCATGTTTAAAACACAAATAGGATACTTTAATATTTTATAATTTAATTTATAAAATCTAGTAGTAAGATTTATAAATAGACACAAATTATCTAGACATTATATTTATATGATAATGTTATTATAATTGAACATAGATTATGTATAAATAATAAATAATAACATATTATTAAATTATAACATATTTACATGATAAAACATAATATAAATTATCTAATTATTAATTATGTTATCCATAATTACAGATAATATAATGTTCAATAATAAATTAATAATTTTAATTATTATTTAGAGTCTATTTGTATAAAAATAATTATTCATAACCTTTGTATATAATATTTTATAAAAATTATAAAGGAGTTTTTAAATAAATAAATTTATAGAAAATTAATTAGACACTTTTAAAATAAAGGAAGTTTTTAAAACTTATTTTTATAATTTTTGGAAATTTTTGTATATTTTTAAAAGGTCAATAAGGGCATTAAAAAAGTAATGGGAGGTACACGGGTTCGAACCCGTGACCTCTCGGATGGGGAACATGTGTTTAACCAGTGAACCAAAGGGCCTAAGCCGCACTAAGACTCAGCTTTTAATTCTTTAAAACTCAAATTCCAAAAACCCCAATTCCACCAAGAACCCTAATTTGATCCGAATCAAATTGAGCATCAAATCGATGTTTATAACCGAATTGATGTTAGGGCTTTTGTTCCCCAACCAAAATCGAGTTCAATGATATGTTTAATTACCTGTTTAAGGCTGATTCGATGAAGAAAAAGTAAGTGGCAGGTCGCGGCTTAGTGAGGTGACCAAATCGATATGTTTGTGTGTTTTCAGATCAAACTGATCTTGATGGAAGTTTTTAAATGGTTAAAGGTTCGTTGGTGCGCCACTAATTTCGATTATTATTATTGTTCAGTGCGTGTTCGTAGTGGTGGTCGACCGAAAGGTGGTTTAGTGGTAAATCGCACTTACTCGGTTCAATTATTCAAATTGGTGTGGCCCACGAGTTCGAGACATTCACGCGAAAGTGTCGGGGTGATTTGATTGAGTCAAAACCGGCTTAATTTGGCGTTTGGGAGTCGCCGAAGGCCGCCGGAGACCAGCCGGAGCAGGTGGTTGGGAAAACGGGGAAGGGGGTTTGGGATTTTACAGAAATTACACAATTGGTCCCTGGGGTTTATAGAGTTAACATTTTTTGTTATAAGATTTCTTTGAAGTTTGATAAATGATAAACTACCCCCTGGACTTCATTATTATCATTATTATTATTATTATTATTATTATTATTATTATTATTATTATTATTATTATTATTATTATTATTATTATTATTATTATCATTTATTATTATCATTATTATTATTATTTACTTTATTATTAATAATATTATTATTTGAAATTTTTGAAATTAACCTCAGCGTATTTAAAATTAATTGTTCATTAAATTAACTTTTAATTAAATAAAAATTCGAGATGTTACAATCTAACTCGAAATTTTCCGGATTGTCACATTAGATATGGTTTCATGGATGGTAAACCAAGGATTTGGACGTAAAAAGTTAAGATTTTGGGTTAAAAACGGGCTGGTTCGTCATTTTTATTCAACCAGCGAAACTGTACCCCGATCCAGCGAAACTGTACCCCGATCCAGCGAAACTATGCACTCATCCAGCGAAACTATAAGAAGTTCCAGCGAAACTACAGTTTTGCTGGGGCGAAACTATTGACCTGTAGATACTACGAAACTAAGAAATTCCAACGAAAGTTGGGCGCACCTGACAGCGAAACTGTCGTGCGAAACTGCTGGACGAAACTGGCAACGAAACTGGCAGCGAAACTGCCAGCGAAACTGCCAGCGAAACTGGGCAGCGAAACTGCACAAAATGACTTTTTTGAGTGTGAACTTATTTGCAGGTTGTGTAGTGTGATCCTAGCCTAGAGTGCTTAGTTTAGAAGTTACTCACATTATCCAGGTAAGTTCTAGATCCCCTTATTTAGAAGTTACTCACATAATGCATAGTAAACATAAGGTTTTCAAGGTAAGGATTTCAAGGGGTTTTAACAAGAAAATACATTTTTCTAAAGTAAAATCAGCCCGGCCCCAGCCAGGGGCGTTGCCCCTTGGACCCCACTAGGGGCTGCTGCCCCTAGGACCCCGCTGTCAGAGGCTGCCGCCCCCGAACCCCCGCTCTCCCGCGGAGGGTTGGTTACGTGTTATGTTGACTAGTACTTGGTATGTTGTGTACTTAATAAGTTACGAATTATATAAAAAGTGGAAGATAATATTAATGAAAAGTGGAACTTAACGAATGTTACCCCGGGCCCGTTGATGGTGTAAAATCTTGCAAGCACTATGATAGACTTCACTTAGGTGAGTCTGATGTATGATGATGGATTCGTATTCATGAGCGGGCTATGTGCCTTGCAGTGTGGATCAACTGTCGGGGGTTAGCTACCATGATGATGTGTACCGACGGGGATCAACATTCGTTGTCGATCAACATCGAGCTCTTGCTTTATGCAATCTCGTTTATGATGAAGTGAAAGATATGAAAGAATGAAAGATAATGAACATGCTTAATATGATGAAAATGTTATGTATTATGTATGCGTGGTCATTATATGAAGGATAAAGTTATATTTTCTTATCTAGCTAAAACTAGAACTCACTCAGCAAAACTGACTTTCATGCATAATAGTTGGCAGGTAAGTGCTGATGCTAAGGAGGGCACCACGAAGCTACTTCGGGAGCTATGGATGGCATTCCTCTTTATGAAATCTTTATTATAATTTGAGAACAGTAATATGTTTTATTTACAATTAAAGGACAAATGTATGAGTACAATGTGATTTCCAAGTTTTAATTAAATGTTTATTTAATTCCGCTGCAATGTTTTGTTTATAAAGTGATTTTATGATATGATTAACCAACTGTGAGGCTTCCCGGGAACAGGGCCTTATAAGTTGGTATCAGAGCCAAAGTTTAAGAGAAATGGGTAAAACATTTTTTTCAAACCTAAACTTAAACTGAAAATGGGACCAAAGGAAGGATGCAAACCCAAGTAGCTACGTGCCATCAGGTAAAATATTTCAAGTAAACTGGTATTATGTACGTGTGCTACTTGTTTTATATGCGTTGAGATTTGAATACTGACATGTGTGAGGATAGTGATTGCTTGGGACAGGGGGGTAAGGTAACTAGTTAATCACACTTGGCCACTGTAATTAAGGACTTACCATACTTGTAATGATCTGAGCAATTATCTTGAATGACCATTTCGGTGTTTAAATCTTATAGGAATTAGATATGGCGGGCAGGAAATCTGGGAAAGCTACACGTGGACGTCCTCGAGGTGGTCGTACTACTACACCACGAGTTACCCGGAGCAAAGCTAAGGCCCCCGAGACTGTTCACGAGGAGTCAGACCTCCACAGTCACCCGGAGGGTGAGGGATCAGCCACCCTCAAATCCACTGTGAAGGAGGCTATCGTCGATGAAGTCTACAATGTCATGCAGAATGTCTTACCCTCGGTGGTGACCGAGGTGATCAAAGCAGTCAAGGATGGAGAGAAAGCTGATAAGAAGGGGAAGGAAAATGAGAAGAATTCTGGAAGGTCCATTGGGAGGACGGAGGGATCTAAAGAGGAGCCATCAAACCCTAAGGTGGTAGTCCATGATGACGACAGTGATGAGGAGTCTGAGAGAGAGACGACTAGGGGGTGCAACTATGGGGCATTTCAAAGGTGCAAGCCCCGACCTTTGACGGTAACGGCAATGCTACTGCCGCCCATCGTTGGGTCAGAGAAATGAAAGCGGTACTAGAAATTAGTGAGTGCCGCAAAGATCAGAAAGTTAAGTTTGCCACTCATTCCTTCGTTGACTCAGCATTGTGTTGGTGGGACAATATTGTCCAGGCTGAAGGAAAGCGATCGATAGCCAAAATGAAGTGGTCTGAGTTGAAGGAGTTGGTGCTGGAGGAGTATTGTCCCTATCGGGAATTAGACAAGATTGAGAAGGTGTTCTTGTATTTGGAGGCTGGGAACATGACTCATCAAGAGTATACCTCCAAGTTCAATGAACTTGCAAGACTTGTGCCAGACATGGTAACACCTGTATCCAAAAAGATCAAGAGATACATGCAGGGTTTTCCCGTGGATATCAGGAGGCACATGATTGCGGCTAGACCGGGCATGTTTAGGTCCATGGTGGACTTAGCTGGGAGGTTGTACGATGAGAGAGACCCAATACCGGTACAGAAGAAGGTGGAGAAATGGAGTGGGAACAAGAATGGAAATGGGAAGAGTTTTGGAGGTGATAATTTTAGGAGTGGAGAGAAGAGGATGAGAGTTAAGGATCAGTCAGGGAGACATGGAAATACAGGTGAAGGAGAAGCTTGTAGAAAATATGGAAAAAGTCATTCAGGGGAGTGTAGAGTTGGGACTAGAAAATGTTTTAAATGTGGGGGCGAGGGCCATTATGTTACGGACTGCAAGGCGGTGAAGTGTTACCAGTGTGGCGAGATGGGACATGTGGAGAAGGATTGCAAGAAAGGAAAATCAGGAGGATCAGGAACGGTTAAAGCGGGAGATAAGGGAAAGGGTGACGGTTTGAAGGCAAAGGCGAGGGCATTCAACATAACTCGTGAGGAGGCCAGGGCAGATCCAGAAGTAGTTTCAGGTATGTTTCTGGTGGGCCACGAATATGCTTCTGTTCTCTTTTATTCTGGTGCTAGTAGGAGTTTTGTATCTACTGCCTTTTGTTGTTTATTGCATGATAAGAGTAGAAAGATAGACGAGCCCTTTTATGTAAAAACAGCCATTGGTAAGTCCACCAAGGTGACTGAGGTAGTTGAGGGTTGCCTGATAGAGTTGGAGGGTTATAAGTTCCCTGCTAGATTGCATGTTATGGCCTTAGGAGGTTTTGATGTGGTGTTAGGCATGGATTGGTTGGCTGACTATGAAGCGAATATAGTATGTAGTAAAAAGATAATAAGCCTAGTCGCGCCCGATGGTAGCTCAGTTACGGTTCGCGGGGATAGAGCGTGCAGTATACCGAAGGTGGTGTCGATGATCACGGCCGAAAAGTACTTGAGGCGTGGGTGCAGTGCTTACTTGGCCTATGTAAAGGATGTGGATACGCCAGAGCCACAATTATCCAGTGTACCAGTGGTGCGTGATTTTCCTGACATCTTTCCTGAAGACCTGACTGGTGTACCGCCGGACCGCGAAATCGAATTCCAGATTGATTTGCTACCGGGAGCACAGCCCGTCGCTAAAGCACCATATCGATTAGCTCTTTCAGAGATGGTAGAACTGAGGGACCAGTTGCAAGATTTATTGGATAAGGGTTTCATCCGACCGAGTATCTCCCCATGGGGTGCTCCGGTTTTATTCGTCAAGAAGAAAGACGGTAGCATGCGGATGTGCATTGACTATCATGAGCTCAATAAGCTGACCGTAAAGAATCGGTACCTGTTACCAAGGATTGACGACTTGTTCGATCAACTTCAGGGTGCCACTTGGTTTTCAAGGATAGACCTGCGGTCTGGTTACCACCAACTGAAGGTGAAAGAACAAGATATTCCTAAGACAGCTTTCCGTACGCATTATGGGCACTACGAGTTTCTCGTCATGTCCTTTGGATTAACCAATGCGCCAGCTGCTTTTATGGACCTTATGAATCGGGTATGTCGGCCGATGTTGGATAAATCGGTAATAGTGTTCATCGATGACATCTTGATCTATTCAAAAAGTGAAGAAGAACATGCCGATCATATTCGAGAAGTATTGGAGACACTCAGAATTGAGAAGTTATATGCTAAGTTCTCTAAATGTGCATTTTGGCTTCGAGAAGTCCAATTTCTGGGTCATGTGGTTAATCCTGAGGGGATCAGAGTGGACCCTGCAAAGGTTGAAGCGGTGATGCAATAGGAACCTCCAAAGACGCCATCTGAGATTCGTAGTTTCTTAGGCCTGGCAGGTTACTATAGGAGGTTTATCCAGGATTTCTCCAGGATAGCTTCTCCTTTGACTAAGCTGACCCAGAAAGACATAAAGTATGAATGGGGCACCGATCAAGAGAACGCCTTCCTAGAACTAAAGATGAGGTTAACTCAAGCCCCTGTCTTGACGTTACCTGAAGGGAATGAGGATCTGGTGGTCTACTCGGATGCCTCGTATGCAGGATTGGGTTGCGTGTTGATGCAACGAGGGAAGGTGATAGCCTATGCTTCTAGACAATTAAAAGTTCACGAGGCCAATTATCCTACCCATGATTTGGAGTTGGCTGCGGTGGTGTTTGCATTAAAGATTTGGAGGCACTACCTGTATGGGGTGAAGTGCACTATCTTCACTGATCATAAAAGTCTGAAGTATTTCTTTGAACAAAAAGAACTCAATATGAGGCAGAGGAGGTGGTTGGAACTGATCAAGGATTATGACTGCGAAATTCATTATCATCCAGGCAAGGCTAATGTGGTGGCTGACGCCTTTAGCCGAAAAGGACGACCCGAACCAATTCGGGTGAGGGCTTGCAAGATAATCATGACGCCTGATGTTATGAAACAAGTGAGGGAGTTCCAGGATGAGGCATTAAGAGAGGACAGAGTCAACTCTGAAAGGATGAAAGGACAAGTTTCAGATTTAGGGGAAAACACCCTAGGTGTTAGAACCCGATCTGGGAGAATGTGGATCCCTCTCTACGGGAATCTGAGGGAGAAGATTATGAACGAGGCTAATAAAACACGATATTCCATTCACCCCGGCGCCACAAAAATGTATCAGGGTCTAAAGAAAGATTACTGGTGGCCGGGAATGAAGCAAGATGTGGCTAAGTACGTGAGCAAGTGCCTGACTTATCTGCAAGTGAAGGCGGAGCACCAAAAGCCATATGGTAAGATCCAGCCTTTGGACATCCTTGAATGGAAATGGGAACACATCACAATGGACTTCATCACGAAGCTACCTCGTACGGTGAGAGGGAGCGACGCGATCTGGGTGATTGTTGACCGTCTAACAAAGAGCGCCCATTTCCTGCCAATTCATGAGACGTATTCCTCTGAGAGGTTGGCATAGCTATTTATCAAGGAGATCATGGCTCGTCACGGTGTTCCAGTGTCTATCGTTTCGGATAGGGACACGCGATTTACGTCCATGTTCTGGAAGAGGTTTCACGACTCAATGGGGACTAGACCGCATATTAGTACGGCTTACCACCCCCAGACGGATGGTCAGTCGGAAAGAACAATTCAGACATTGGAGGACATGCTACGAGCGTGTGTGATTGATTTTGGAGGAAGTTGGGATGAGCACTTACCGTTGGCAAAATTCTCATATAATAATAGTTACCATGCCAGCATTGGTATGCCACCTTATGAGATGCTGTACGGTAGGAAGTGCAGAACGCCCGTGTGTTGGGGTGACATAGGGCAAAAGGAAATAGGAAGTCTTGAAGTGATTAAAGTCACAACCTAGAAGTTAGATAAGATTAAGGCATTTGTTGGACCAAAAGAACCAATGAGCCAAGATCAGGAAAACCTCTAAGTCCCACATGCCACTGCAACAACTGCTGAAGACTTCCATCAGCTGTTCTGACAAAGTCTGAAGATCAAAGTATGAAGATCAAAGAACTGAAGAACAACAGCTGAAGACTCTAAAGTACTGAAGACAAGTACTGAAGTCTGAAGTACTGATCATACAAGTACTGAAGACTTCAAGTACTGAAGACAAGTGCTGAAGAATCAAAAGCTGAAGAACTGAAGAGCTGAAGAACTTCTACTGAAGCACAAAGTCTGAAGACAAAGACTGAAGACAACAGCTGATGACATCTACTGAAGTCATCAGCTGTTACATCATCTGAAGCCAAGTCTGAAGAACAAGTGCTGAAGACTCAGAGTTTGTCACAACAGCTGAAGAAGTCTTCTTCAGTTGTTGTGACGGTTTTTCCCTTTCAGTAGTTTATTTTGTTTCAGTAGTTGTACAACAGCTGAAGAGCTTGTTCTTCAGCTGTTATAGTTTCAGTAGTTATAAACGACTGAAAAGTTTGTTCTTCAGTCGTTGTAGGATTTCAGTAGTTTACTTTTGTCAGTACTTGTAAAAGTTAGGAACACTTTTGTAAGAAGATGTCAGCTGTTGACATCTTCAGTAGTTTTATGTTCCGTCAGTTGTAATTTTAATAATCGGTTGATGTCAGAGAAAGGACATCACCACCATCCTTTTGCCGCCTATAAAAGGATGGTGAACCATCTGTTTTAATTGCCGAAACGTGTTGAGCAATAGAACAATTAATTTCTTGCAAAACTCTTTTCTCTCTCTATGATTGTGCTTTTACTTGCAATATCTTTTATGTTCTTGCATTAATCGCTAATTAACGTGCTAAATCCGCTGCAAACCAATCTGATTGATCAAACGAGAGGCTGAGATCCTGTCAAATGGTATCAGAGCAGGTTAATCATTGATCGATTTCACTATTGATCATTTGAAACTACTCTTTTGATCTCTCTGTTTGATCGAATTAGCAATTTGCAAGAATTAGCCATAGAGAGTGAGTTTCTGCTGTTTCTGGCCAAAATCTTGAGGTCCTCAGGTGGTTTTGAGTTACGTTTGTCTTGTTTAAACTTGTTTTTGACTAAAGCCTGAGATGACGACACCAACTAATGATCCTCACAATACTGGTTCCTCAACAAAGCCTTCGATGCTTGTTAGGAACGAATATAACATATGGCAAAGACGTATGCTGCACCACTTGGCTGTCAACAGTGCTGGTTGTTGGAAGTCAGTGGTGCATGGACCATACAAGCCTATGGTGAGTGTCCCGGAATCTAATGAACAGGTTGCGAAGAAACCTGAACAATATTCGGACGAAGATCTAAAGCTGTTCGAAATTGATGCTAGAGCCCATGGAATTCTAGCCATGGCCATTCCTAATAAGATATATTCAGGGCTCTTGCATCATGAGTCTGCTCATGACCTATGGGTTGCTCTAAAGGAACAATTTGGAGGAACTGATTCGGTCTTAGCAAACAATAGGGAAATCCTCGCCCAACAATATGAGACATTCTCATATAGAAAGGGTGAGACTCTGACCCAGCAGTTTGAGCGGTTCTCTTGTTTGATCTCTGAGCTGAAGATGGTCAAACAAGAGTACACCAACAGCCAGATGAACAACAGGTTCCTCAGGTCACTGCCTGAGAGATGGGACACATACACCATTGTCCTACGCTCCAGTGCTGATCTAGAAACTCTATCTCTCACCCAACTTCATGGGAAACTGCTCACTTTTGAGAGAGAGATAGAGCAAAAGAGGAAGTTGTCCTCTTCTGGCAAGCTCGCTGATGACTTTGTCCAAGGTAATACTGCCTTGATAAGTCATGAGTCAGAATATGCTTCATCAGAAAGTTCTTATGATGAGCATATTGATTTCTTTACCAACTCAGAACAAGCTTTTGTTGGTGTTAGTAGTTCAGGAGGTGGTGGTGACAACTTGTGCTTTCTGATGGAGGACTTGAAGGGCATTCCAGATGATGATCTGAAAGAGATGGATATTTTGAACCAAATGGCAATGATAAATATCCGCTCTCAAAAGTTCTACAAGAGAACTGGTAGGAAATTCCCTGGACTCTCTGGCAAAACCAAAATTGGTTTTGACAAGAGCAAGTTGAGGTGTCACAAGTGCCAAAGGCTTGGACACTTTGCAAGAGAGTGTAGATCGTCTGGATCTAACTCCTCTGCACCCTTTGTGACTTTTCCCAGCAATAGCTCACAGCACAGAGGGCAACCTTCCTCCAGCTCTGCCCATCCATCACAAGCACAGGCACCACCTGCTTATTTTGTGCCACAGGGTCATATGCCATATCTTTACCCCTGTTACTACATGCCTCAGCCTAGTCAAACTCAAGCACCCCCGGCTCAACCACCTCATGCTCTTCTAGAGCCTCAATCTTCCCAATCTCATCATCACATATAACCTCAACAACACAGCTTTTTCACCCCAAGTGTTGTTGACTGGAGTAGTCTACCAGAAGAGCTATCTGGTCAAGATCAACTACTCCAAGGTGCTGGTCAACATGGTGGTGACCAACCTTTTGGAAATCTTGCTCTGATGGCCCTTGATTCTGCTGAAGGGTCATCATCCAATGCCTCATCTCAGGTATCCACTGAGGCAAAAGCCAAGCTTTGTTCTGAATCATGCATAGCAGCATTTGCTTCTATTAGAGAAGCAAATGTAGCTTTAATAGATAAAAATCTTGAGCTTGAGCATACTATTTCCAAAAGAAAAGCTGATTTTGAGGTTGCTCTAAAAGATAAAAATGATGAGATTTACAAGCTTAAATGCCAAATCAAAGATGATAAAGCTAGGGAAGATGTACTTCTAGAGAAGTACAAAGACCTCAAGGAAACTCTTGCAACCACCCAAGTTGAGTGTGATCGATGGGTGCAATCATGCAAGGGTTTTGAAATGCTTCTTAGCAAGCAATCAGCTTCCAATGTGAAGTTTGGCATTGGTTATAATCACACTGCTCCTCCTACAGATTTCACTTCAAGAGCAGAAGTTAAATCTGATGGAGAGAGCAATAACCAATCCTTCTCATCATGTGACCTACTATCTTCTGAATCAGCATCATCAGAGATAGAAGTCAGCATTAACTTCTGCCAAAACCAATCAGCTGATGCTACAACAGCTGATGGTTCAAATGCTGACTGTCACATGACCAAAAGGCTGATCAACTCAGGTGTTGTCACTAGAAGTACTGAAGGTACTGGAGAGCAAGTGACAACATCTGAAGTTCAAACCTCAAATACTCTTAGCACTAAAGAGAAGAAAACTAACAGTAGGAAAGGTTTGAAGACAGCTAAAGAGGATACCAGGAAAGCAGGCACTAGGAAGAAAACTGCTAGTACTGATGGCAAACAGCTGAAGAACAAGTCTTCAGCAGTTAAATCCTCTTCAGCTGATGATCAGCATAAGATGAAGAAAAAGCCATGTGAGATATGTGGTTTGTTCAATCATCTTACTGATAATTGCTGGTACAAAAGGGATTCCAAACTCAAACAGAAGGAGAAAATTAATGAGAACATCAATAAAATGAAGAATGAGTTTGAAACCAAGTTTGTACTAGCAACATCCAAGACTGAAATCCCTAAGCCCAAAGCTGAATCTAAAAAGAAGGTAGGGATCACTCAGGCAACAGCTGAGGTTGCTCAGAAAAAAGATGGTACAACATAGGAACTCATCATCAGCAAACTCCAATATGTCTGAAGAGCTGAAGGCTTTATCACAAAATCAGACACGGTTGGTGATGATGGTTCAGCAACTAGTGGGAAGAGTCAACCACTTAGATGCTCCTGTGTTGAAACCACAGAAAAGGAAGTCCAAGCCAAAGGGTTCCTCGTCTGCACCATCTTCTTCACCTCAGACTGTCACACATAACACACCTGTTAGTGCTGCACCTGTAGCTGAGAACAGACCCAAAACCAAGCAGGTTTGGGTCTCCAAGACTAACTAACACATGGTTGTGTTTGCAGGGTTCTTCAACATGCCATAGAAGCATCTGGTATGTAGACAGTGGAGGATCCATGCACATGACAGGAAGCAGCTCCCTTCTTAATGACTACTCTCAAGGAAAGAAGGGATTTGTTTCTTTTGGCAATGACGCAAAGGGTTACATCATCGGAAAAGGCTTTGTTTCCAATGGGGAAATAAGGTTTGATGATGTTAACCATGTGGAGAATCTCAAGTACAACCTCTTGAGTGTCAGTCAAATGTGTGATAAAGGCCATGTTGCCCTTTTCACAAGCCAGAACTGTCGGATTCTGTCATCCAAAGTTCTGAGTTTGATTGACAAGGCATTGGATGAACACACTCTCCTGAAGGCTAACAGGACAGGAAGAGTGTATGCTTTAGATCTTTCCAAAAAGATGGATCTAAAAGGCCATCCTTGCCTATTCTCCAAGGCATCTCCTCAAAAGTCTACACTATGGCATAGAAGGCTGGGTCATGTTAATTTTAAGAACATGAATCAGCTTATAAGCCATGGTTTAGTAAGAGGATTGCCTCAGAAGGAGTTCAAGTGTGAAGATGACTGCACTGCTTGCTTGAAAGGAAAACAACACAAAGTTTTATTCCCTTCAATAGAAGAACCAAAGTCCACTGCCTGCTTGCAGCTCCTGCACATGGATCTCTTTGGTCCTGTCAGAGTGATGAGCATGGCAAAGAAGAAATACTGCCTGGTAATTATGGATGATTATTCCAGGTTTGTATGGACTTTCTTCTTGCACTCCAAGGATGAAGCAGCCAAAACTATAATGAACTTCGTGTTACTTGTAGAAAAGCAGTATTCCCTACAGGTCAAGTGTGTGAGAAATGACAATGGAACAGAGTTTAGAAACCACGCACTTGATGACTTCTACCTGTCTAAGGGAATTAGAAGGCAATTTAGTATTCCTAGAACTTCTGAGCAGAATGGAGTGGTGGAGAGAAAGAACAGGACCCTCATTGAAGCAGCAAGGTCAATGTTGGCTGACTCAGGGTTGCCACTGACCTTTTGGGCTGAAGCTGTCAATACAGCTTGCTATGTACAGAATAGAGCTTTAGTGAATAAGAGGTTGATGAAGACTCCTTATGAAGTTCTTCATCATTTGGCTCCTCTGATTTCATTCTTTAGAGCCTTTGGGTGTCCATGTTTCATTCTCAACACTAGCAACCCACTCCAGAAGTTTGCTAGTAAGGTGGATGCAGGGTATTTTATTGGTTATTCATCAACTTGCAAGGCATACAGAGTCTTCAACTGTAGAACAAAGGGGGTTGAAGAAACTCTGCATGTTAAGTTCAATGAATCTCCAAAGGACAAGATTCCACAAAACCCTGTGGAGCTGTTTGATCTGGACATACTGCAATATGTTCCTTATCAACCTCCATCTGTTGAGCCTGTCAACAGATCTTCACCTGGTGGTACTGATGATGATGTAGTCAGTACTCACCTCTTCAGGTTTAGTGACAACCTGCCTGAGTTCACTGAACCTGATGCTCCTGTAGCCTCAGCAGCTCCATCCACTACAAATGCTTATGAGATTTCTGCTTGCTCTACTTCGTTTGAGCTGCCATCCTCTACATGGTTTCAGGAATCTCCGTCACCATCTGTTGTTGCTGATGGATCTACAAACACTTGCACAGATATCATAGTCTATCAAGAGCTCAAGAATCACCCCACATCTCAAATCATTGGTGATATTCATGCTGGAGTTTCAACCAGGAATCAATTGTCCAACTTCTGCTTCTATGCTCTCTTCATCAGTCAGCAAGAGCCAAAGAACTATCATATTGCTTTAAGAGACAATGGATGGGTGGAAGCTATGCAGCTTGAGCTTCTTCAGTTTAGGAAACAGCAAGTGTGGGAGCTTGTTCCACTACCCAAAGGTAAGTGTGCTATAGGCACCAAGTGGGTATTTAGGAATAAAACAGATGAGAAGGGCCAAATTGTCAAGAACAAGGCTAGACTGGTTGTTCAAGGGTTTGCACAGGAGGAAGGCATCGATTATGATGAGACCTTTGCACCTGTGGCCAGACTGGAAGCAATCATACTATTCTTAGCTTATGCTGCCTTTCACAGTCTTAAGGTTTATCAAATGGATGTCAAAAGTGCCTTCTTATATGGAAAAATAAAAGAAAAAGTTTATGTGTGTCAACCACCAGGCTTTGAGGACAATAAACATCCTGATTGGGTGTACAAGCTTGATAAGGCTCTTTATGGGCTGAAGCAAGCTCCTAGAGCTTGGTATGAGACACTATCAACTTTTCTTTTAGAAAATAAGTTCACTAGAGGCACCATTGATAAAACCTTATTCATCAGGACTGTGGGACAACATAAGCTCCTTGTTCAAATCTATGTAGATGACATCATCTTTGCATCCTCTGATCCAAAGTTGTGTGATGAATTTACAAAGCTAATGAAGCTAAGGTTTGAAATGAGTGCTATGGGAGAATTACAGTTCTTTCTAGGTTTGCAAATCAAACAACAGGATGATGGAATCTTCATCCATCAGTCCAAATATTCAAAAGAGTTGTTGAATAAGTTTGATTTACAAACCTGTAAGCCCTGTTCTACTCCCATGAGCAGCATCACACAACTAGATGTAGATCAGAAAGGTAAAGCGGTTGATGAAACCCTTTACAGATGCATGATTGGGTCCTTGATGTACCTTACAGCTTCTAGACCAGACATCATGTTTGCAACATGTGCTTGTGCTAGATTTCAGGCTGCACCTAAAGAATCCCATTTGATTGCAGTCAAAAGGATCTTTAGATATCTACAAGGTACCCAATCACTAGGTCTTTGGTATTCAACTGGGCATTCTTGCAAATTAGTTGCTTTCTCTGATAGTGACTATGCAGGATGCAAAGTCACCAGAAAATCCACTTCTGGTGGTTGCCAATTCCTAGGCAATTGTTTAGTTTCTTGGCAGAGTAAGAAACAAACATCAATTGCTACATCCACTGCTGAGGGGAGGGGAGGAGTTAGAGGCAGAGAAAGAGGTGGTGGTTGAGAGGGAGATGGCTGAGGAGAGTAGTAGGGTGAGGGAGAAAGGGAAGAGGAAGGAGAGGGAGGTTGAGCATATAGAAGTGGCTGGAATCCAAAAGGATTTCAGTGCCACTTATAAGAAAAAGGGAGAGGAGGGAAAGAAGGTGGCTAACTCCGATCTAACAGCCCTTGTCAAGGAGGCTGATGCTGAGCATAGCCGATCAATGGACTCTGTCATTGATCAGCTGTTCAGGCAAGGCTTTGACAAGGACACTGCCTTGCTAGATCAGGAGATCAGGAACATGGAGAGAAGAGAGATTGAGTACCGATGGACTCTTGGCAATAACCACCAAGATTTGTTCGGCTGGTGATTTCACTAAAGGACTGGTCGCTGAGGCCCTCTCAGAAGCCGGTGCTGGGAACAGGACACTGCTAGTAAAACAGACCAAACTAGCTCTTATCTCTAGGTTACTAGCAGTGCCTGCCAACATTCCCACACCAACAAACCAACCACAACCCACTAAACCAACCCCTTTACCATCAAAACCCGCAGCCAATGATCCACCCTTGAAGAAGAAGAGAAGGGTGTTGAGGCTGCAAGAAGAAGAAGAGGAGGATGAGGAGGATAGACTGCCCCTTTCAGCAGTCATCCCTCTACCAAAAGCCAAACCCCAAACCATCACTCCCACCTCACAGATGGACACTGTGAGGGTAAAGATAGAGGAAGAGGCACAGCAGCAGCTTCATGATGCTGAAATGCTTAAGTCAATTGACCAAGCATATACTGCCTCTACCTCTATCATGAACATGAAAAAAGAAGCTCTGAGACTCTTCACTCTCAAACAAACCTTCCAATATAACAAAGAGAGAGTGAGGACTTGGCCTGATCCGAGGGTGGCTCACAGGATTACAAAGAAAGACATTCCTGTGAGGTACAAGAGCCAGATGAAGAGGATTGTAGATGAAGTAATCACAGTGGCTCTTGTAGTAACACCCTGGGAAATTGTGGATGAGTTCGAGAAAGCTTATAAGTCTAAGCAACCACCTGAAATGATGTTGGAGAACAGGATGGTTAGAAAAGGCTTAGTTTATAAGAAGCTTGAGAACTTCCGCAAAGATGAGCTCAACTTATTGCTAGAAGGCAGACATCCAGATGAATTTGCATATAAGCAAATCATAACAGTTGAGCTCAAGAATGGCAAACAGGTCAAGTTTGTCTCAGAGATGTACGATGTTGGTACACATGTCCCCAGTTCTAGTCTAGTGAGCTCAAATGTAATAGACTTCTATCTTGTAACGCATATGTAATGTTCAATCAATTGAATGAGAATCTCTTCTTTCTATGGTTGTTGATTATATAATGTTATATCTAATTATATTATTATTTGTTACACGCATAATATGACCATGTTATATAGGTTTGCAGTTGTGAGACACAGTTCTGAATCGTTAAAGGTTCAAGAATGTGTTTGACTAAGAATCTTTTTCAGTCGCACGACTGAACCATGCGAATGGTTCAATCGCACGGTTGAACTAGGAGATTGAGTCAATCGCCCGGTTGAGTCATGAGACTGACTCAAGCGTTCGAATGAATCAATCGTATTACTCAATCGCACGACTGAGCCAGTCGCAAGGCTCAGTCGCACGAATGAGATCTGTAACCTATAAATACCACTTAATTCGTGGAAAAACGTAACACTTTGAATAGTAGAAACCCTAATCGACCCAGAACTTGCTGTTCGTCCATTCCAACTTCATAGAGCGTTTCAGATCATTCCGATTCAATTCATAACGTTTTCTAATCGTTAGGATTGATTCTGATTTCGTTCTCACTGATTGGATCGCCAATCAAATAGGATTCCGCACTATTTGATCTGGTACAACGAAGAATCGTTTAGTACTCCGTACGTACACGGTCCTAACAAGTGGTATCAGAGCTTTGGCTCTTGATTCTTCGTTGATTCAATCGTTTTTGTGAAAAAGTCTACGTTTCTACGCAAAAAGATCCATTCTTTTGGCTAAAAATTGATTCTTTGCGTGTGCATGTTCTGAAAATCCATTGTTTTTCGAGTTTCAGCCGTCTAGGGTGCAAATATTTGCGTTCTAGGTAAAAAGTGTTCAAAAATCGTGTTTACAGCCGACCCAGTCGCACGATTATCTCAATCGTACGACTGAACTCTTTCGCACAGGTCTTTCGCCCGTTTGAGTCAGTCGCCACTCCATTCGCCCGGTTGAGTCAGTCGCTGTGTCAATCGCCCGAGTGAGTAAATCGCCCACTCCAGTCGCACGTCTGAGTCGTTCGGTTTGTTCAGTCGTCTAAGTCTCTCAGTCGGCCGATTCTTCCGTACGATTGAGTCCAATCGGATACAGCCCAATCGCATTAGCAGTTTAATTCTCAAGTTAAATTAATTCAAGGATGGACTCAGAAAATTATGCCATGTCAGCTGGAAAGGATTCGAGAATTCAGAATTTGTTGTTACTGGAGAATGAGATAGGGAACCATAACAAGCCACCTAAACTATTGACAATAGAGGATTTTCCACAATGGAGACAACGTTTTGAGATCTATCTTAATGGCGTAGATACTAACTTATGGAACTCTATTGAGGTTGGCTATAAAATACCCGTGGGGGCTGATGGTGTTCCTTTGACTTTGAGTGGACTCACCGATACACAGAAGGTTGCTTACAATGCAGAGAAGAAGGCCTATGCTATTTTGACTCAGTCCATTCCCAAGCCTATTTTTCATCAATACTCAGAACACAAACAAAGTAAAAAACTGATGGAAGTTCTTGAAAAGAGGTATGATGGAAATTCAAACTTAAAGGCACTGAAAGGTAAAGCGTTGAAGAAGGAGTTTGATAATTTCTCGGCAATAGGGAATGAAAGCTTGGATGAAATCATCGATCGGTTTTACCATCTGATGAGTGAACTTCACACTCATGGTGTTAAGACTTCAATGGAAGACAAGGTTTTAAGCTTGGCAGATGGTCTACCCACAAAATGGGATTCATTCATTTCTACTCTGTGATACAACTCAGTTTTAGAAACCCTGGATATCAATGACTTTATTCTAAAACTAAGAGAGGAGGAAGTGCGACAAAAATACAAGGCTAAGAAGGGTTCTTATGCTCAAGACCCCTCTCTCTACAATGTTCCTTCTACTTCCACCCCTGCTGCAAAGTCTTCTGGTGCACCTCTGCAAACAGCCTTCGTGTCCAATGCATCTTCAACTGTTGAACAAGGCTCATCATCTACAAATGAGTCTCTTGGTGCATCTGGAGCTAGTCAAAGCCCTATTGTTACTCAGTCTGCAAAGTTGACAACAGAAAATCTGGGAAAGGTAACAGTGGAGGTTGCTAAAGAGCACATGGATCTTCTGGCTGCTGTTGTGCATTCTTATGATGGTTTGGTGGCGGGCAAGATTGGCAATTGCCACCTTGCTGATGAAGATTATGAGCAAGTAGATGAGAATGAGCTGGAAAGAATGGACATCATGTGGGCTCTTGCAAGCGCTGTCCGAAGAGCAAAGAAATTTGTGAAGAAAACAGGGCAGAATCTCGTGGCTACTAAAGATACAACCTTTGGTTTTGACAAGTCTAAAGTCACGTGCTTCAATTGTGGAGAAAAGGGCCACTTTAAAAGGGAGTGTTCAAAGCCTAAGAAGACTGGGAACGGGAATCCATTTTCCTCGTTCAACAGGCAAGATAGAGACAAGAAACCAGCGTCCACTGGAAGTGATTCTAAAGCTATGGTAGCACAAGGAGATGAAGGACAAGATTGGTCCTTTCGATTCTTGTCTGATGAAGCTAACATAGCATCCGTGGAAGACTTGAACGAAGACTCTGCAAGTGAAGGGGAAAGCTCAGCTGAAGTCGATACTGCTGATTTGGAAGAGACGTTTGATGCTGTTGATGAAATCGTCCAAAATGAGTTGAATTCAGAATCTGAAGCTCAATCTACGTCTCAGAATGCGTTCATGGCTGGCACGTCGACATCTACACAGGTAAAATCTAAAGATGAATTATTTGATGAACATGTTTGTGTCGAATGTGATAAATTTAGAGAAAGCATTGATCTAAAATTTGCTAGGTTGTTAGAACACAATGAAAACTTAGTAAATGACTTAAAACTGTGCTCAGAAGCTAATCGTGTCTTAAAACAAAATGAGAGCAGTTATAAAGAGAAGGTAGATGCGTTGCAGAAGCAACTAAAGGAAACTGAAGTTGTTGTCTTTAACCAAGAAAATGACATTAAATACTACTTAAAGACCATTGAAGAGAATAAAAAAGAAAAAGCGGTCTTACAGGTAGAAAATGAGTCATTGCAACAAAAACTACATAGTTTAGCGAGTTCCTCGCACATTTTGAAAAACTTGGTTAAAGAACGCAACAATGGGGAGGGATTGGGTTACAAGATAGTTCCACCACCACATGAAATCCTTTTGAACACAAAACAACGTCCAATTAATAACAATCAAATTAAGGATCATGTGGTGACAACTCCTTTGGTTAGTGATCCGGACACAGCAGTTAAGTCTGCTTCTCCGGATGATGATCAGGAAACTTCAACATCAAGCAAGGTTAATGTTGAGAAACGGGTGGAAACAAATGTCCAAACAACTCTTGGTTCGGAATCAAAGTCAAATATTACACAAACCAAGATATCTAAATCCACTCAAGCTAAACCAGGTAAAAGGGATAATATTCAGCCTCAAAGACAAATTAATCCAAATATTAAACAAGTGAAATTTGTTAAAGAGGGTAAATATTCAAAGACTGAGAGATGCTATTGGGTCATTCGTAAGACTGAGCCATAAGAATGGTCCAGTCGTACGATTGAACCATACGTATGGTCCAATCGCACGAATGGGCCCAGTCGCATCTAATATAGGCCGAGGCCTATATATACCAGTTTCAATGTGTAGAAACCTAAGGGTTTTCGATAGGGTTCCTGGCGCCCAGGTGCTGCCGGATGAGAGGGGAGATTATGCTCGATCTCCCCTTGCCAAAAGTCTTGATTCTTAAGTTGTAACGAGCTTAAAATCGTTATGTTTTATCAATAAAATCATTCGATTATTGTTCGTATTATTGATTGTCTTTTGGTTTTTATCTTCCGTCAAGAACACGCTCGGAAGTTCATCGATCCAGTGACTTCACAATTCCCGATTTTGTCGCTGGTGTCACAGACCTGTCGGGGACTTGTCTGTTTTGCCTTTGACATGGTGGGGACGAAAACGACTTAGAAGGTGTTTTATGCCTAATGGGTGTTTTCGATCTAACCGGGGTCTTAGAACGCTGTTTTGGATCTACTTTGACTTTGTTGTTTAGCTCAACTTTAATTCTTGGTGTCTGATAGCGTGGACAATTAGTTGAAATATGACCTCGCTGACCACAAGTATAGCAGGATCTCCATTCATCAGGACTAGGAGATCTCTTGTGGGGCGGTGAGTAAACCTTAGGAATGGGTCTTTTGGTCCAGTCAACACAAAGAGTATAGCAGGGGACTGGTACTGCTTTGTAGTCACTGATGACTACTCACGATTCACCTGGGTGATGTTTTTGAAAGCTAAATCAGAAACGTTTGAATCATTCAAGCTGCTCGTCACGACTTTAGAGTCACTCTACAACCTGAAGGTGAGAAGAATATGTTCTGACAATGGCACAGAGTTCAAAAATCAGTGGATGGATGCTTTCTGCAAGGAAAAGGGAATTGTTCATCAGTTCACTTCCGCATACACACCACAGATGAATGGAGTTGCAGAACGAAAGAATAGGAGCTTAATTGAGACTGCGCGAACCATGTTAGCTGATTCAAAGCTCCCAGTTCAGTTCTGGAATGAGGCAGTTGCAAATGCCTGCTACACACTTAATCGTGTGTTAGTGGTCAAAAGGCATGGCAAGACTTGTTACGAGCTACTTCAGAAGAGAAAGCCAAATTTGGAGTATCTGGAACCATTTGGAGCTCCATGTACATTGCTGAAAAAGACTCAGGATGGCAAGTTCAGCGAGAAAGCTGATCAAGGAATATTCTTAGGATACAGCATCCCAGACAAGCGAGTTTACAATAACTCGACGGTCAGGTAGAGGTGTGGTGCAACGTGGATGTTCAGAGATACATCACACCTCCTGCTGGAAAAGGTCCATCATCATTCTTCGATTATGATGGCTTTTTCAAATCCTTTAATCTTCCATAGTTTGAATCAGAGGATGACGTTACTACCCAGATGATGTATGATGTTCTTATCTCACCGAATCTGGATTCAAGCAACATCACACCTACTGATGGTGCCTCAAGCTCTTCGACTCCATCTCATGATGAGAGTGATGACTCATCAGGTGATGAAGAAGCACCTACTTCTAACCCTGAGCATACAGCTAATCAACACAGTGAGTCATCAGCTGCTGAACCAGCTGCAGGAAATCCGGATACTGAACCAGTAGTCACCAATCTGGATTCTGAGGTTGTGGTTCCTACCACACCAGTGACTAGGATCAGTGTGAATCATCCCCCTTCGTCTATCATTGGGGACATTCAATCCGGTGTGCAAACATGAAATCAGCTGTACTCTGTTGATTATGCGGAAGTCATGGAAAAGGGTTATGTCAATGACGGGGCTTTCTCATGTTTTGTGTCACAAATCGAGCCTAAATATGTCTGTGACGCCCTAAAAGATGAGGCCTGGGTTAATGCCATGCAAGAAGAGCTACTCCAGTTCAAGAAACTAGGAGTCTGGACTCTAGTTGACAGGCCAAAAGGAGTCAAGGTAATTGGTACCAAATGGGTACTAAAGTGCAAGAAGGATGACCAGGGTGTTGTTATCAGAAACAAGGCACGGTTGGTCGTTCAAGGCTTCAGGCAAGTCGAAGGAATCGACTACAATGAAGTCTTTGCTCCCGTAGCTAGAATGGAATCTATACGTATCTTTCTAGCCTACGCCTCTTACATGAAGATCAAAGTTTATCAACTAGATGTTAAGAGTGCATTCTTGCATGGGGAAATCCGTGAAGAAGTATATGTCAGTCAACCCGAAGGATTCGAAGATCCTTATCATCGGGATAGATTCTACAAGTTAGACAAGGCTCTGTACGGGCTACATCAGGCTCCTCGAGCTTGGTATGAAAAGCTCTCCACCCATTTGTTGAAACATGGTTTTCGCAGGGGTGTAATTGACTATACATTATTCATCAAAGAAAAGGATGGTGACTTGCTTATGGTGCAGATATATGTGGATGACATCATCTTTGGATCTAGAAATGAAGCCTTGTGCAAAGAGTTCGAATCTGTGATGAAGGCAGAGTTTGAAATGAGTGCGATGGGAGAAATGAAGTTCTTCTTAGGATTACAGGTGGATCAAACACCTACCGGCATTTTCTTACATCAGTCCAAATATGTCGGCGATATTCTCAGTCGATTTGACATGGACAATGCGTCTGCTGCCGGTACCCCTCTCGCCACAAATCATGATGTGGCTCCTGATGAGAATGGGGATTTGGTGGATGCCACTATGTATCGTGGGATGATCGGATCTCTCATGTATCTCACTGCCTCGCGTTCAGATATCATGTATGCAACATGTTTATGTTCTAGATATCCAGCGAAGCCAAAAGTAAATCACTTGATTGGGGTGAAAAGGATTTTTCGTTATCTGAAGGGTACTCCAACACTGGGATTGTGGTATCCTCATGATGATGACTTCGAGCTTACCGCATACAGCGATTCAGACTATGGTGGATGTAAGATGAATTTCAAGTCTACATCAGCAGGGTGTCAGTTCTTCGGAAGACGGTTAGTCACGTGGCAATGCAAGAAGCAGACCTCGGTTGCTCTATCAACCTGTGAAGCTGAATATGTTGCTGCTGCAAGTTGCTGCTCTCAGATCATCTGGATTCAACAGCAGATGCGAGACTACGGTTTGAAATTTTCTAACACTCCTATTTATGTTGATAATTCTGCTGCCATAGCTGTCACTAAAAATCCTGTTCAACACCCAAAAACAAAACACATCGGGATTAAATATCATTTCATACGCGATTGCTATGAAAAACAATTAATTGATGTGATTAAAATTAACACGGATTTTCAGCGCGCTGACCTTTACACCAAACCGTTTGATAAACCAAGATTTTTATATCTGCTAGAGGTCAACGGCGTTAAAAAGAAAAGTGATGTGATTGCTGAAGAAGCAGATACATAGTCCGACTCGTGTCTATTTGTTTATTTTCTTTTTCTTTTATTTTATTTTTTTTTTTTTTAATTCCCTTGTCGTATGAAATCCAAAAACACAAAAAGATTTTTTGTTTTAGCATTTTAGGGGGAGATTTATTTCAGTATGCATTTAATAAAAAAAAAAAGGGGGGGGAGGTAAGTTAAGCTGAAAAGGCACAGACAAATAAACTGGAAATGCGACTCGATAAAACTGGAAAGTGATAGCACACAGGCACCGAGTTACTTGGAACATCAAATTGGTTTTCAGTTTCAAAAATAAAAATCATAAATCAGAGAAGTCTAAGTCTAACAAAATGGGAATATGATAGAAGTTTTGACTGGTATTGTAATCACTTGGAGAAAGTAGATCTAGGGTTGTGTAAGTACACAATACGATGTGTCAGTAGATTCAACACAATAGACCATTAGACATCATCAGTGAACTGGCTTAAACTAAATTTACTCAACCAGTGGTGTGTTCTCATGGTATCCCTGGTCTGCACAATCAATCAATGTCCAATAAGGGGTGAGGAGCAAACTAATGCCACAAATGTGAGCAAAGACCTGCAAAACAAAGCAAACGATGACAAATGTCATTAAAATAATGTATATGCAAATATGCTGCTCTAAGAAGAAAAATAGGTATTGCGCCTCTCTGCTGTGCGATGGCACTGACCTGAGGCTAAGCATAACCTATTCGTTCTAAGAATTCATTGTTGTTTGCGCCTCTCTGCTGTGCGATGGCACTGACCTGAGGCTTGGCATCTCTTTGACAATTTTTAGAACCAAATCTTCTAAGTCCAAGACCGCTCAAAAATCTCCTGAGGACGATTGATTACCATATACCGGTGGAATACACAAATACGGTTTGACCTAATTCATCTAATTAATCGCTGATGTGTGTCAAACGTCTATGTATGGATTTAAGTGGACAAACATACTGACAATCGTCGTGGCTGCATCGCCTGATGTTCAAAATCAATAAAAATTACATATTAGTTCAAACATGATTCCCAGTTAGATCTTAGAAGTCTTCGATAAGTGAAAAACTGTGCAATCGTATCATGCAAAGTGTAATAAGCACTGAATGTTCCAAGTGATGGTGTATATGCCTGTCTGATTCCACGAGAGTCCATTCCGGATAAAATGTTAATGCTAATAAGCTATACAAGCCTGCCCTAACAAAATCAAACAAAAATATGTCTTTCTATTCATAGGTTAAGATTTGTTTAGTCTTAGTATAATGTGTCATGTCGGACTGTGTATACTGTTATCTGCTAAATGTCATTGAATGAGCTTAATGTTTATCTAAACTGATTGTTTCTGAAAGGTTAAAAGGATCACGTCTGAGGTGATTGGGTGGATAAATGGATCACGTCTGAGGTGATCGGGTGGTTAAATGGATCATGTCTGAGGTGATCAATTGCACATAATGTTTTATCAATTGGTAAATAAACTAAGTGTTGGTTCATATCTTGACAAAAATGGCACAAGGATAGCCCAATCGCTCGACTCAATCTGATATGACCCAGTCGGACGAATGGGGTGTACGATTGAATACAACCGTAAGATTGGACCATGCGAATGAACCCAATCGGCCGGTTGAATGTGCCCGACTAGGTCAAACATGCGAATGAGGTGTGCGAATGAATCACATCGAACGATTGGAGTTGACCGACTGAAATTGTCGTTTGGATGAACTTCAATCGCCCGATTAGAGATGAACGATTGGGTAGATTGCACGACTGAGACTCAGTCGTCCGTCTATCCAAGACGACTAGACTCAGTCGGCCGACTAACCAAGGCGACTAGACTCAGTCGCCCGACTGGATTTTGCCCTAGTATAAAAACAGACCAAATCAGAATCAGTCGTTCACTCTCCCAAATCGCCCCCCTCTATTCGCCCGACCTAAGGAACCGCTGTCAAAATTTCATTTGATCCATATTTGCTTTTGTTTTACGTGTTCTAACACTCATTGGTGATTATACAGGTACTACTCGAAGTGTTTCATCGATAAAACTGATAAATGATGTCCAAAACCTCTCGAATTCAGACCAAACAGTAACCGAACACATGATGAACAAATAGGCTGTCCAAACTAGATTAAACGTTCAAATAAAAGTTAGAACATGATTTATCGGTAGTTTCCGAGTGTAATGAGCCTAATTTCGACGTTTAACTTCAAGTATAGCTCAAAACACGAATTTGAATGGACAAACTGTCGAGAATGCGACTGGACACGCTGATGAACTCCAATCGCCCGACTGAGAAGACGATTAGTCTCAGTCGCCCGACTGAGTTGGACGAATGATTCAAACGCACGACTATGCTCATTCGCTTAACTTAGTCGCCCGTATGAATAAATTCACCTTTAAAGACTCATTCGTTCCACTCAGTCGCACGGCTATGTTCATTCGGTTGCTCAGTCGCCTGACTAACCAAAGTGGGAAACTCATTGATTTTGTTAACTCTCTTCTGTGTGTACTAACGTAAACTTACATTGTGTGACAGATGGCGAGTCGATGGGTTATGAGCACGAAGCACAACATTTGTGCTCATTTGGACTTGACCTCTAGGAATGCTGCTGACTTTTCTGGCATTATCACATTTCTGAGAAGATCGAGGATATACAGAGCAATCTCAGCACAGTGTACACCATACAGGTCGATGCAGCAGTCGTTTTGGGAACACGCTGTGGTCGACAGATCCAGGGAGCCCTATACTATTAGGAGCACTGTTCTTGGGCACGCTATAGAGATAACAGAGGAGGACTTAAGGACAGTCCTAGAGTTAGGAGATGATGGTGACTGTCCTATTCGTTTACATCCGATGACAGTCAGAGGGTGCTTCCTGAGGGCTAAGTATACTGGGGACATAAACTCAGGGATGCTCAACAAGAGCAATCTCTGCCCCCAGTTCAAATACCTAGCCCACGTTTTGCTAAGGTGTATTGCCTCACGAAAAGGAGGCTTCGACGAGCTCTCTGAGCAAATGCAGAATGCCTACGTTGCATTAGTGCTGAACCACCCGTTCAGCTTCTCCAGGATGATCTTCACTTACCTAGTGGAGAACATAGAAGTTAAGGGAAGAGAAGGCTTCTGCATGTATCCTCGCTTCTTGCAAATGATCTTTGACCAGAAGCTACCTATGTTACCAAAGCAGAAGGAGGATGCAGTTATGCTTGAGGTGATGGATGATACCACCTTAGGCAGGATGAAAGTATACCGGGGAAAGCAGGTCAAGCCCCCGGTAAGACGTTTGTTTGGGCATCTGGCCCGTGAGGAATATGTGGCGCCAGCTAAGAAAAAGTGGCGTCATGAAGATAGTGATTCTGATGTAGAGCAGGTGGCTCTACCCTCCGATGACTCCGATGATGATGACAACGGAACGGATCAGGGAGGAGATGGTCAAGGAACACCTGAGCCAGCTCCAATCCACCCTGACTTCATGCAAGAAGAGGAGGATTCAGATGAGGTACCACTAACCCGGACTGTGGGAAGTCGAGTAGTGGCAACCGAGGAAGGCTTACGGGCGGTTGGTGGACGCTCAGGAGAGTCTGGGAGCTCTGTAGCAGACCCATCATACACCCCAGCCTCTCCCAGCAGCCAAGGGGGAGCTTCCGGGTCAAAGGGGAGTCGAAGGAAACATATGGCTCGCCCTCATGGGATGAAGACCAAGCGCAGGAGGATCACGCTTATCACTACCTCCTCTGCACCTACCACTTCCACCACACCTAGCCAAATCACCCAAACCACACAAACCACCCAATACACCGCATCCCAAACACCCCAAACAACCACCACCACCACTATACCTCCACTTCATACTTCCATGTCTTCCCCCACCACCACCTCTGTACCCCCTACTACAGCCATCCCATTTCCTCCCATCTACACCACTGCCACCACTACAACCACCACTCACCAAACCCAACCCTCATTTGCCTCTTCCATCTCATTCATCCCACCAATTTCTGTAGTAGATCAGCTTGCTGCTCTCAACAGCATGGTGCTTCAGCTGTTAGCCTCTGATAAGGCTAAGACAGCTCAGATCCTTCAGCTGCAAGAACAAAGTTCTTCACAGGCAGCTGAGATTGAAAGATTGAGGGAGTTAACATCCTCACAAGCCCAAGTGATCACTTCGCAGACCGATCAGATCACAGGCTTGTTAACACACGAGGCTGAAACGGATGAGAGGATGGGAAAGCTAGAGGCGGCTCATAAGACGCTTCTGCTGAAACTGAAAGGTACTCAAAGTGAGCCCCTCAAGATTGGAGAAGGTGATGGTGATGATAATGACGATGATGATGAGGATGATGACGACAATGATGATGAGGATGATGACGACAATGATGATGAAGATGATGGTGATGGTGATGATGGTAGTGAAGAAGAAAATGATGGTGATGACGAAGGAGAAGGAGGAGCAACTGCCGGAGATCACAGTGATAAGGCAGTAGGCGAAAGGCGTTCTAAACGCCGACATGATCAAGAACCCTCTTCGTCTGCTCCAACTGAAGAAACTCCGGAAATTCAAGACAAAAGTACTGTTTAGTTAGTCATGTTTATGTAGTTAACAGACTTTTGTATTTGAAAAATTTTGCTACATTTATTTAATGAATGTGTATATTTTATGTTAATGACTGTGTTTGATTATTTACTAACAAGTATTATGTTGCATGTTTAAATCGAACAGATCCAAACTTTCAGAGAGACGAACATGATGTCGCTCCCCTCCAACAGGTCAAGACTCAACTAACAATGATTCTTGATCTGCAGGGGATCGTCAGAAGGGCTGTGAGTTATACTCCTGAAGAAGGAGAAATTATTCACAACCTCACTGATGAGCAACTGGCTGACATGTTTCGTCTGAATCCAGACGAAATCGTGAAAGATGCTCCAGTTTTTGAGGATGCTGATGATGACGAGCTTCAAGATGTTGAAGAAATTGAAATTGAAGACATCACAGATCAGCATTATCCAGAATACACTGATCAAGAGGGAAACGCGTTTCCTGATCTGGTGAACAACCTTGATAGTGATATTCTGGATAAACTCCATGACAAAGAAAAGGGAGCTGAAGCCTCAACAAGCCAAGCTCAAGCCACGGACGCCGAAGTTGACATTCGAAAGGCTGAATGGGCGGCTTGCTTCGCCGAGGTCCGAGCACAACGTACTACAGCAGCTCAGAGTACCTACACCAAGTTATACAAAGTAAAGAAGAATATGAAGGTGTCAGGGAAAATTATAGCTTGGGCTCATTTTGATGACCTCGGAGTATATGCAGTGAAGAGGGAGAGGGGAATCGAGTACTTTAGATTCCCTCATGATCTGAAGACTCTCCCAGGTTTTGAACTCAACCAGTTGGCACGCCTAAAGCTTCTTTATGCTGATCCGAAGAAGATGTCTGGCTGGTTTGAGGCTGCATTGAAGAAGGAGTATAGAACCAGATGGGTAAACTTCAAACCTCAGCAGGCTACGAGGTACCTCAGAAGGTCTGAGGTAAGTCCCATCACTGGTCAGCCTAAGATAGTCCTGAAGTGGCGACCTCCGCGCACAATGTCCAGAATTCCACTGAGGGAGATGCCACAGGACTTTACCCCACACTTTAAGTGGTGGTACTATGACTGGTGCTCGGGTGAGGCAGTCATTGTTTTGGAAAAGGACGGGTCAATGGAAGCTATAAGGGTTTTCGACCCTATGTGGCTTATCAACTTGTCAGCGTCTGATGTGTATACGCTGTACAAGTGGCCACTGTTTTTCGATACGCAGGATATTGTGCAAGCTCTACAGTTTCAGCACATAATACGTTTATGCTTTGCGCTAAATATCCATGCGGGGGTTTCCAAAGAAGAGAGATTAAAAAGGTTTGAAGAGTTCAAGAAAGAAGTAAAGGTCTAGATAGAACTAGGTCCAAGGGGGAGTTTGTTGGTACACATGTCCCCAGTTCTAGTCTAGTGAGCTCAAATGTAATAGACTTCTATCTTGTAACGCATATGTAATGTTCAATCAATTGAATGAGAATCTCTTCTTTCTATGGTTGTTGATTATATAGTGTTATATCTAATTATATTATTATTTGTTACACGCATAATATGACCATGTTATATAGGTTTGCAGTTGTGAGACACAGTTCTGAATCGTTAAAGGTTCAAGAATGTATTTGACTAAGAATCTTTTTCAGTCGCACGACTGAACCATGCGAATGGTTCAATCGCACGGTTGAACTAGGAGATTGAGTCAATCGCCCGGTTGAGTCATGAGACTGACTCAAGCGTTCGAATGAATCAATCGTATTACTCAATCGTACGACTGAGCCAGTCGCAAGGCTCAGTCGCACGAATGAGATCTGTAACCTATAAATACCACTTAATTCGTGGAAAAACGTAACACTTTGAATAGTAGAAACCCTAATCGACCCAGAACTTGCTGTTCGTCCATTCCAACTTCATAGAGCGTTTCAGATCATTCCGATTCAATTCATAACGTTTTCTAATCGTTAGGATTGATTCTGATTTCGTTCTCACTGATTGGATCGCCAATCAAATAGGATTCCGCACTATTTGATCTAGTACAACGAAGAATCGTTTAGTACTCCGTACGTACACGGTCCTAACATACGACCGTGAAGGATTGTTTGATGGTGGGGCTGAAGACATGACCAAAGAAGAACAAATGATTTTCGTCCGAGCCTACACCAGGGAATCCTACAGGCTAGTACATGGGAGGTAGGTTTCATGGATGGGACAACAGCTCTGTGTCCAATTCCCCAAAACAGAGCTCCCATCCATACTTAGCCAAACAAACACTAGAAACCTTCTCCCAGGCCAGTGCTTATCTGGGTCAACTTCTAATCTGATCTAGAAGGAAATAGACCAATCCTTATGCCACCAATAAGTGGGACAACCAATAATTAGAGGTTTTGGCTTCATTGGTTCAGGGGGAGTTTGTTGGACCAAAAGAACCAATGAGCCAAGATCAGAAAAACCTCTCAGTCCCACATGCCACTGCAACAACTGCTGAAGACTTCCATCAGCTGTTCTGACAAAGTCTGAAGATCAAAGTATGAAGATCAAAGAACTGAAGAACAACAGCTGAAGACTCTAAAGTACTGAAGACAAGTACTGAAATCTGAAGTACTGATCATACAAGTACTGAAGACTTCAAGTACTGAAGACAAGTGCTGAAGAATCAAAAGCTGGAGAACTGAAGAGATGAAGAACTTCTACTGAAGCACAAAGTCTGAAGACAAAGACTGAAGACAACAGCTGATGACATCTACTGAAGTCATCAGCTGTTACATCATCTGAAGCCAAGTCTGAAGAACAAGTGCTGAAAACTCAGAGTTTTTCACAACAGCTGAAGAAGTCTTCTTCAGTTGTTGTGATGGTTTTTCTCTTTCAGTAGTTTATTTTGTTTCAGTAGTTGTACAACAGCTGAAGAGCTTGTTCTTCAGCTGTTATAGTTTCAGTAGTTATAAATGACTGAAGAGTTTGTTCTTCAGTCGTTGTAGGATTTCAGCAGTTTACTTTTGTCAGTACTTGTAAAAGTTAGGAACACTTTTGTAAGAAGATGTCAGCTGTTGACATCTTCAGTAGTTTTATGTTCCGTCAGTTGTAATTTTAATAATCAGTTAATGTTAGAGAAAGGACATCACCACCATCCTTTTGCCGCCTATAAAAGGATGGTGAACCATGCTGTTTTAATTGTCGAAACGTGTTGAGCAATAGAACAATTAATTTCTTGCAGAACTCTTTTCTCTCTCTATGATTGTGCTTTTACTTGCAATATCTTTTATGTTCTTGCATTAATCGCTAATTAACGTGCTAAATCCGCTGCAAACCAATCTGATTGATCAAACGAGAGGCTGAGATCCTGTCAGCATTCATGAAAGCCGCAAAGGATCGCCAGAAGTCTTATGCTGATAAGAGGCGTAGACCGATAGAGTTCGAGGTTGGTGACAAGGTTATGCTCAAGGTATCTCCCTGGAAAGGGATCATCAGGTTTCGAAAACGGGGAAAGTTAAGCCCAAGGTTCATAGGGCCATTCCGTATTGTTGCAAGGGTAGGGGAAGTGGCTTACAGATTAGAATTACCCGACGAGTTGAGTGGAATTCACCCTACGTTCCATGTATCTCATCTTAGGAAATGTCTGGCAGATAATGATGCAGTTGTACCATTAGAGGACATTGAAATCGATGAACGCCTGAACTATGTAGAGCAGTCGGTGGCCATCCTTGATTGGAAAGAGAAGCGCTTACGTAATAAAGTGGTTCCGCTGGTACGGGTACAGTGGAGGCATAGAAAAGGATCAGAATCTACCTGGGAGACCGAGGAGGAGATGAGGAAATTTTATCCTTAATTGTTTGATGACTGACAGGTTTCGAGGACGAAACCTAAATAAGTGGGGGAGACTTGTAACACCCCGAAAAGTCAAAACGAGTCATTAAGGATAATGGGCTTAATTAATGGGTATTTAATAAAAGAAGGAAAAGGGTTTTGGGCTAAATTGGGTTTATGGGCCAGAGGCTAGTGATTAAGGCCCATAATCAACCCCTTAACCCACCCAAAGCAGCCTCCATCTCCTTCATTCAACCCTAGCTCCCAAAATTCGTAGAAAGAGAAAGTAGAGAGAGAAAGTGAAGGAAACTCAAGATTTGAAGCTTCTAAGGTCAAGGGATTGAAGATCTGGGTGTTGGGGCATCAAATCTCAAGAAAGGAGCAACAAATCTAGGTAAGAATCGACCTCTAAACCCTTCTGTAGATCAAACCCGGATTCTAGGGTTTTGGGTTTTGAAAAGTTTCAAAGAAACCCATAAAGGTCAAATTTTTACGTATGAAAACGTGTAAAAAGGTTAGATATGGTTTCATGGATGGTAAACCAAGGATTTGGACGTAAAAAGTTAAGATTTTGGGTTAAAAATGGGCTGGTTCGTCATTTTTATTCAACCAGCGAAACTGTGCCCCGATCCAGCGAAACTGTGCACTCATCCAGGGAAACTATGAGAAGTTCCAGCGAAACTACAGTTTCGCTGGGGCGAAACTACAGTTTCGCTGGGGCGAAACTATTGACCCGTAGATACTGCGAAACTAGGAAATTCCAATGAAAGTTGGGCGCACCTGACAGCGAAACTGTCGTGCGAAACTGGCAACGAAACTGGCAGCGAAACTGCCAGCGAAACTGCACAAAATGACCTTTTTGAGTGTGAACTTATTTGTAGGTTGTGTAGTGTGATCCTAGCCTAGAGTGCTTAGTTTAGAAGTTACTCACATTATCCAGGTGAGTTCTAGATCCCCTTATTTAAACGTTTTTCTATGTTTTTGGGGCTATTATGCATAGTAAACATAAGGTTTTCATGGTAAGGATTTCAAGGGGTTTTAACAAGAAAATACATTTTTCTAAAGTAAAATCAGCCCGGCCCCAGCCAGGGGCGTTGCCCCTTGGACCCCACTAGGGGCTGCTGCCCCTAGGACCCCGCTGTCAGGGGCTGCCGCCCCCGAACCCCCGCTGTCCCGTGGAGGGTTGGTTACGTGTTATGTTGACTAGTACTTGGTATGTTGTGTACTTAATAAGTTACGTATTATATAAAAAGTGGAAGATAATATTAATGAAAAGTGGAACTTAACGAATGTTACCCCGGGCCCGTTGATGATGAAAAGTCTTGCAAGCACTATGATAGACTTCACTTAGGTGAGTCTGATGTATGATGATGGATCCGTATTCATGAGCGGGCTATGTGCCTTACAGTGTGGATCAACTGTCGGGGGTTAGCTACCATGATGATGTGTACCGACGGGGATCGATATTCGTTGTCGATCAACATGGAGCTCTTGCTTTGTGCAATCTCGTTTATGATGAAGTGAAAGATATGAAAGAATGAAAGATAATGAACATGCTTAATATGATGAAAATGTTATGTATTATGTATGCGTGGTCATTATATGAAGGATAAAGTTATATTTTCTTATCTACCTAAAACTAGAACTCGCTCAGCAAAGCTGACTTTCATGCATAATAGTTGGCAGGTAAGTGCTGATGTTGAGGAGGGCACCACGAAGCTACTTGGGGAGCTATGGATGCATTCCTCTTTAAGAAATCTTTATTGTAATTTGAGAACAGTAATATGTTTTATTTACAATTAAAGGATAAATGTATGAGTACAATGTGATTTCCAAGTTTTAATTAAATGTTTATTTAATTCCGCTGCAATGTTTTGTTTATAAAGTGATTTTATGATATGATTAACCAACTGTGAGGCTTCCCGGGAACGGGGCCTTACAATATATATATGTATATATATATGTATATATATATGTATATATATATGTATATATATATATGTATATATATATGTATGTATATATATATATGTATGTATATATATATGTATGTATATATATAAATCTTTATTCTTTTAACAAAGGTTACAAACGTATTATCATAGAATTAAACTAACATTTAATTAATTAAACCTTAGTTTATATAATTAAATCTATATATATATATATATATATATATATATATATATAGTATTTACACATGTGTTATCATATAATTATACTAACATTTAATATCTTTATCATGAATCATAATGCATAGAACATGAGATAGTTTTTATAAAAGGTTCTTAAATTCAGCCAATGTTTACATTGAAGTACTAAAAACATTAAAAGTTAAGCATGAAAAATCAAGTATGAAATTAATTAAGAGTGTTCATCAGCCATCCAAACTGTTCAAACAAGCAAATAAAGGCCAGTTCGGCGGTTTGACACATTTGAAATATATAGTTCAAATCCCATAAAGTTAACCTCTCAAACCATAGACATTGCTGATTGTTTTGAGGCGTGGAACCAATCACGTAAACCGAACTAACTATCTACGAGTTTACATAACATGTGGGTATATATATATGCGTATAGGTTTAGATGTCGTTTTGATAATGTATTTATAAAACAAATTCAATTTAAGTTATGTTTAATACTATTGCTCAATGCCTCGATGGTTCTTATTTTTTGAATAATCTTCAAACTAGTTAACCAAAAATTTATTCTAAAAGGGGTGCACGGGAGAAAGGATAATTTGGTCTATCTTTACCGGCAAAGATTTATTCTAAAAGCTAGAAGGGGTCGGGATATTACTATTCTACCTCATGTGATATGCATATAGGTTTAATTTAACCCATTTAATTGACAATTGTTAACTAAAAGTACGAGATTGTTATAAATCATTAAACTAAAAGATGTTCTCAGTAATTAATAATAGTAAATGACCTAATCCATAACTACTATTATACATAGTGGAAATGCCCGCTTGTTGTGGCGATACGGCTGTTGCACGATTTTTTGGGAATTAGATTTTAGTCGGTATCGGCTTAGTGCGTTATGGCGTAAATTAAAAAAATCAAAATATAATTATTGAAAAAACTAAATGAGAGAAAACAATTACGTATATTACAAAAGTCTTTAATACAACTATATTATCCCAACAAGATTAGTTAAAGCATAGATGATAATTATTGTCAGAAATCACTTATTACCTAATTTTTAGGGGGGATTTCGTTTTATAAATTTAGGTTAGAGTTTTTTGATCATCGGAGGCAGATTTTGATGGTGATTTGCATAGACTGGAGAAAGTCAATAGAGAAATTGTCACCATATAGACTGGAGAAAGTCAATAGAGAAATTGTCACCATAAATTATCATCTTGATTGTTATTGAGTTGTTAACAACCGGCAAGGAAAAGGGGAAGAAGAATTAGTGCCCAATCACAACGAATGAACGGCATTGAAAGTAAATAGCAGTTTTGTTTCACCACGCATATATGATTTAGCATTTGCATTATAAGCATTATTTGTTATAATTTATTGTAAGAGTATAAATACAATAAAATGGTTAAATTTTTAAAATTTAAGCATGACTTTTCATACGAGTGTCTTAATCCATATGTAAAATTATCATTCTATCCTCCTTTTATTTTTATTATAAAAAATATAGATAAATATTAAAATTATTAAACTCAAAATATGCTCTAGAAAAATATTAGTATTATTAGTTATTATAAATATGAAAATATGTAAGTTATATACTTAAATAATTAAATGAAATAACTTTTAATTTAAATAATATTTAGTTATAAAAATATAATTAGTAAATATGGTTTTCAATATCACTTTATAATATTATAAATAAAATAAAATTTAATTAAGTGAATTAAATAATATCATATTATTAAATAATATATTAATAATGTTTATTAAATACATGAAAGAGACAATTGTAAAAAAAGTCAATGTATATAAAATTTAATAGATAAATTTATCATATTGCCCCTAAAATGTATTAAAATTTTAATCAGTTGTTTATTCTACCCCTCTTAAATGACTTTCACTTCTTTATATATGTTATTTCAAAACTTGTATGTTTGATAAAATTAAATCTTTATTTAAAAAGATGTATTATATAATATTATAGATAGTAGTAAATTATAATAACTTTTTGTTAAAAGGTATCGCAAAACAAATGACTTATTCCTCCGTCAAGACAATATTGCATCTTACGTTTAGTCTCATACAGACAACAAAAATGAACACTGCTATGTGTACTTCACTCGATCATAGAACTGCCATTTAAGTTATTCATCACGTTTTAATATATGTGTACTACAACTTCTAACATATGTGTCACATCTTAAATTATAAGGACCACGCGTAAAGCCGGTTGCAAAATGTAAATTAAAATTATAAGGCCCATTCATAAAAAGATCTATAAATGTAAGAAAAAATAAAAACTAATTTTGTCGCAAATCATTTGTAAAAATGAAAAAGATTAATTAAATTAATAATTAAGACCACGTGTAAACTATAAAAAGTAAAACAAATTAAATTAAATCAAAAACAAATTTGCTTGAAAATTGGTGAAAAAAATAAGAAAGGTAATTGAAAATAAAAAATACAATATATAAGTTAAACACACATTTGCGAAATCTATATATTCATACATACTAATAAAAGAAGATTTTTGAAGGATACATGTCACAATTCAAAACCTTATAAAAATTTTTCTCAATTCTTCTATTAAATAATTACCTTAATTACTAGTTATATCATTTATTTTTTAGATTAAAAATATCTTTTAATAAATTAATAAAGAGATCTTTCTATTCTCGAAAATCTCCCCTCTGTCTCAGAGCCAAGGACTAGCTTAGAAATTTTTCTAAGACATTAAAACTTTTAAATATGAAATATAATAAAACCTATGTTTTTAAAAAATGCTTATAAAACAAAATTAATTAAAATTTAAAGTTATAATAAAAAAACTTAAAAAAAGACATTTTTTTCTAAAACAGTTTGTTTTAACGCAAAATGTATTAAAAAACAACTTTAATAGAAAGCATCAACAAAGTAAAAAACAAAAGATTTAAAAATGATATCATTATTTTATTACTTAAAATTCTAGATCATAAAAAACTTTAATCATATATTATCTTAAAATATCATTTAATTTTTTCGTAAATTTTTTTCATTAACTATTTAATTTTTTAATTCGTGGTACTAACGTAAATAATATAAAATAAATAATTCCATGAAAAATCGATTAGCAAAATAAAATACTTTAAAATTAAAATATAAATGTTTTTCTCAAACCATTTTAAACAATGTTAAAAAAATTAGAGAAATGTTTAAATTAAAGGGTTACTAAAATAAAAAGCGTAAGAAGTAATTGCAACCATCAATCTCTTTAATTAATTGTTGATATCATTTTGTAATCAAAAGTTTATAAGAGTGATATTTTAGTAATAGCAACTTTTGTTGACTTTTTACAAGTTTCTTCATTTTTTTAAACATTCGTAACTTTTATGTACGGTATTATTTTTTATTAAAATTACATCATAAAACTAGCGTTTTTTATCTTTAAAACGAGTCCAATATTTTTATATAAAAAAATACACTACTACAAACCTGTTAATAGATGGCGCGCAAAAGATGATGTGCGAAAAAATATGACGTGCGAAAAAAGATGACGCGCATTTTTGCATGTCCTAAAATTTCTGTCATATTTTATAAAATTCAAAGAAACAATGACGCGTTTTTTTTCATGTCATCTTTATTTGTCATCTTTTAAACCCAAATAAAATAAATCTATTTTAATTCCCCTTTAACCGACCACGCGCGCGCACCCTAGTCTTCAATTCAGCCTTCATCCCACCGCGCCCTAGGTCGTCATCCTCTAATCGACCACTGAATCCACCACCGAATCCAGTTCAGAGGCCGATTTCTCAAGTCGCGACCACCAGAGGTGCCTTTCTTCATCCCCAAATCGACATTGCTCGTCGGTTCCTCAAGTCGCAGCCGACCGCAACATCTTGAGCCGTGAGCCGCAACACCAACCGTCGGCTGTCCAATCACTACCGTGAGCCGACCGCAACACCTACCCCACCACCGTACGTCGACTAGGAGTCCACATTTATCGATTGCTCCAATAGAAGGTACCGCCCCTTAATCTTTCCACTCGGTGCATATGAATTTCGCATTCTTGGGTTATGAAGATTGTTATATTATAGTTGTGAAGACACATTATTTTCTAGCATGTTATAGTCACAATAATATTTGGGTTATGAAGATTGTTCCCGTTTATCACGAAATTATTAGACTACTGTAGAAAAATGTTCGTATTCTTAGGTGGTTAACTTGCAGGAGATAAATGTTTGGGTTATGAACAATCATAAGACATTGAATCAATATTTTAAAAGTAAACTATATAAAGATGTTTAGAAAACATGGTAGAGTACATTTCTATCATTCTTAGGTATAAAATAGTTTTTAGGATAATCTGTCCCTCCCTCTCTATATGTGTCTTCCTTAGTATTTGGAAAATAAAAAACATGACGTTCTGGGAGTTGTTTCTTTTCTGATACTATGATGTACTTAGATGAATGACTGCTAGGGGTAAAAATAGTGTAGATCATGTAACTATGCAAGTTACTTTGACAATATTACCTATTTATTTAATCTAGTTTAAGACTTTATTACATGTTATAGTCTGCTTATGTTTTATTCCTAAGTAAGCCACATAGTATTTTTAAAAAAAGTTTTTCATTGATCGATATTAATAGTTTGTTTTAGGTGGATTTTGCTTGCTTAGGTAATGCTTATGCATTTGATATGATAGTATGACACCCATTGTTGGGTTGTTATAACTTATATTTGAATTTTGATTCTTGGTTTCTTTTCACACAACTCATCAACCGGCCCATTTTGCCATCTCTACCACAAAAACCGAACTTCTTCAATAAAATGTCACCACATCTCTATTAATTCTAAATCTAGGTTTTATTGTTTTCTAAGTTAGGCTATGATTTTGTTTATTATGTAAATAATGATGCATATTTTGAGACTTATTCATGTCATTAAAATTGATTTTAGTTTTTGTCATGGTGCCAAACTAGAAACAACGGTCATAGATAAATCATGGATTGAGACTAATAGATTATTAAATACGTATGATAAAGGTGTGGAGGACTTTTTAAAGTTTGCGCAAAATAATAATCCAAATTCAGATGTTATTCCATGTCCTTGTGTTAATTGTATCAATTTGTTTCACCACTCAATTGCCAATGTACGTTATCATTTGTTTGTTTATGGTTTCAACGAAAATTATAAGGTCTGGTCTTTTCATGAAGAGAAACTTCCGAAGGTTGGTTCTAGATGCCCTAATACATCTAGACCTTTCATATTTGATTATATAAAGGAAATGCTACATGATGCCTTTACACATGTAGATAAAGATCCTGATTTATTAAAATCGCTTCTTGAAGAATGTGATAAACCACTTTACGTAGGGTCAAAGTATAACGCACTTAGTGGATTATTGAAATTCCAACATTTGAAGAGTCAATTTGGTTGGTCTGATTCAAGTTTTCATGCTTTTTTGGGTGTCATAAAAGATATCTTACCGTCGAACAATACAATCCCAAGCTCGATATACGAAGCGAAGAAGTGCTAAAAGGAGTTGGTCTAGAATATAAAAATATTCATGCGTGTGAAAATGATTGTGTTTTATTTTGGAAAGAATATAAGGATGCTTATGAGTGTCCAACTTATGGCACATCTCATTGGAAGAAGAATTCTAAAAACATGCCTTCAAAAGTTTTGTGGTACTTTCCTCCTATTTCTAGATTTAGAAGAATGTTCTCATCGCTAGAAATTGCACGTGATTTAACCTGGCATGCGCAAGGTCGGGTCAATAATGGTAAGCTAACTCATCCTTGTGATTCACCCTCCTGGAAGCTTGTTGACAACACGTGAAAAGATTTTAAAAATGAAAATTGAAATCTTAGATTAACTTTGTCCGCTGATGGTATCAATCCTCACAAGTCTTTAAGGTCCAAGTACAGTTGTTTGGCCGGCTATTCTTATAACATATAATCTATCATCTTATTTGTGCATGTCAAGAAAATTCATGATGTTGACTCTATTGATATCAGGCCCAAAACAACTTGGTAATAATATTGATGTCTACTTGGCACTATTGATAGAAGATCTAAAAGTTTTATGAAAACCTGACATTAGAACATTTGATGCTTATAAGAAAGAATACTTCAATCTAAGAGTTGTATTACTTTGGACTATAAATGACTTCCCCGCGTATGGTAATCTTTCGGGGTGTGTTACCAAAGGTTATAAAGCTTGTCCAATAATTTCAGAGGATACTTGTTCACAATGGTTGCCAAAGTCTAAAAAAGTATGCTTCCTTGGTCATAGAAAATTCCTCCCACCTGAACATCCTTTTTGTAAAAGAAAAAAATATTTCAATAATCAACAAGAGAGTGATGTTATCGGAAAACCATTATCAGGTGAAGAAATTTTTGACTACTTAAAGGGGTTTGAGAATACATGGGGTAAGAAGAAGAAGTCAAAGAATAAAAAAGAAAGTATCGATGAGAAAGACAAATTGTGGCACAAGAAGTCAATTTTTTTAACTAGAATATTGGAAGAAGTTGCTTATTCGTCATCAGCTAGATGTTATGCACATAGAAGAAAAGTGTGTGTGAGAGTGTTTATCGAACATTGTTGAATTTACCTCACAAGACAAAGGATGGGTTGAAAGCAAGGCAAGATCTTGAGGAGCTGGGCATAAAGTCTGAGTTACAAGCTCAACCAAAAGGGAATCGACTATGGCTCCCGCCTGCATGCTACACATTGAACACCTCGGAGATGATGGTTGATGGACAAGTGACAAATGTTGATTTAATAAGAGTGTAGTGTGAGGATAAACTATGTGGGTATGAAAGTTTTACTTACTTAAGTTGGGACGATTTCGAAGCGGTTTTTACAATAGATGAGCTTAACAGGGCTGTCATTACTATATATATGATGTAAGTTTTTAAATTTATTTTTAATATTTCTAAAACACAACTTATGTTTAATCAATTTGCTGTTCCTATGTTATAAATATTTAGGTTCTTGTTTGAGCAATTACAGAGTGGGATTAAAAAATCATGAAATTTGTTTTATGAACCCTTATGTGATCTCGCTAGTTGAACCTAAAGTGAAATCCAAGAATATTGATGATTTAAGCAGAAGCATTGCAAAGCGGTTGTCTACAAGAGGGAACAATGACATCATCCTATTGCCTTACAATCCCGGGTTTGACTTAATTGATTATTTTCCACCGTAGTAAATAAGTTATATAATAAATTTATTTATATTTTTAAGCTCGTATCATGTCATTGTGTCTTTTAGTGCAATTCATTGTGTCTTTTTGTTAGTTATTATGTTTTTTTTTAATTGATAAACTTTATAAAAATATATAATGGCGGAATAATATTGTTGTATAAAACAATAAAACGTAAAACACAATGATAAATACATATAAAAAATGATGTGAAATATATGACAATATAAACTGATACTTGACACAATAAACGTATATGACAAAATGAGTTGATGTATCTAACACAATGACCTAATTGTCCTCCTCTATAAAATAATAGAAGGACATATGTCAAACCCATAATCTTTTTTAGTCTTTATAGATTAAATATCATTTTTACTATAACTCAACCCAAGATGGTAAATTATAGAAATGAGAAAAATTAGGGTTATTTATGACCAACATAGGTGATATAGGGTTATAGGGAAGCAACAAAGATGGACAAGGGTGAATAACCAACCTTATGATCTTCAGCGACAGGTAAACTTCATGTGCATGTAACTAACTTGGGTTATCCCAATAAACTCAAAACATGTATTTAAGATTGTATCTTGACATTTGGTGTTTAGATAATTTCACTAGGGTAACAAAAGTGTAGTTTTGCTACTGTTTTGATGAGCTTGCAAGAGAGCAATAAGATGAAGAGATGTAAACATAGCATTTTGTAGTAAGTACTATTTGCAACCTCAAGTTTAACGATTCTTTCTAATTAATAGTGTAGGATAATCTTAGCTTTCTTGAATAGACGACTGGTATTATCTACTCATACTCGCTCCACCATTTTTTATAGTTATGGAGTTGGTAACATCTATAATCTATAACATATAATAAAAAAGGTTTTTTAAGACACGTGTCATCATTCTAGCATATCAAATGACGTGTCATTATTCTAGCATATCAAAAAAATCATTTGCTCGTCTCTCTCTCTTAATAAATATGAAAATTATAAAAACAATTAATTTGACTTTTTTTTTTAACTAAAATATGTTAAAACAAATATGTCTATATTTATGTTTCTTATCTCTCTCATATTAAATGATAATTATTGTAAATAAGTAAATTAAACTATTAAACATCTAAAATATAAATGTAATAATTTTAAAATATATTAATACATATTAAATTATATGATATCAGACATATTTTCTTTAAATGTAGAGTAATAATTTGTAATTCATTGTGTATTATAACTTTTAAATATTCATTATATTTTTATTTCATCAATGGATAATAACATCTAAAAAAATTTTCATAAAACTAATGATGTAGATATATTTTATTTATTTCACCCATGTAATACTTGAGCTCCAAACTAGTTTGTACATATATGCATGCATGTATGTATATACGACATTCTATGGTTATTGTTTGTTGTCTCAGATTAAAGCCACCACTGCAAAGCCTCTAACAAGGTATTTGTGGTGAATTCAAAGAAGAGAAGCAAAGGTAAAAAAATCTAACAAAAGATCACAACCTAATTAAACCATCAAAGATGAAATTAAGGTGTTTTAAACACTTAGCAAACTATATTTATTTAGTTTTTATTCTTCTGTCAATATATACCTATTATATATATAATGATAAAAATAATTATTTACTTGTCATGACTCTTAGCAAAAGGAAAGGAGTCGAACAGAGAAAGATGTAAAGAATTGAAGCTAAACTATCATGGAAGGTATAAATGTAATGATCCTCAATGGTGTAAAGTAAAATTATAAGAAAAGCATTCTCAAAGCAGAAAGAATTGAAGTCGAGTGCCATGATCTGGCTACTCCAAAGAAACAAAAAGTGCCATCTAAAGCACAAAGTCACAAAAGAAAGATAATCATCTTTTACTTGCAAGATGTTGGTTTTCATTTTGAGTTTTTGAAGGGCGTCAACCCATCAATTGCTTCCTAAATTGTCAAAACCAAATCATTTCAACTTCACAAATAATTGTAAGGAGTTTTTCGTATATCTCATGTCACTAACAACTATATCGTTTGGTATATACAATCTTTGGTTCTATATAGTTATTACATGCTTCACGAGTTAAAGAATGAATTGTTACATGCTTCATAAGTTTTTGTAATTACAAAAAAGTTGTTAAATGTTTCATCGCTTTGAATTAAAATATGCTTCTCGATGTTCTACTTATAAAAAATTCAAACAATGAGGCCGTGTTTGGTTCATAAAATCTAACGGAAATTATGTTTAGTTCGCGAGCACATGATGTAATTGAAATTAATAAATTTTCCTTTACTTAATGGAATTCTCTTTCCTAACCATATGTGATGGAATTCAAAGTATTCCTATTAAATGTTTATACAAACAAACCCAGTATATCCCGCTCAAGAGCAGGGTCTGGGAGGGGTAGGTGTAGGCAAGTCTTTCCTCTACCCAGATAGGTGGAGAGACCGCTTCCAAAGAGACCCCCGACTCACTATGAAAAGCCATAACGCTAGTGAATCAGTATATAATCAAAAATACGATAAATGATACAGTACACAACATACAACATACAGAAAAATATCACCAAAAGGAAAAAAAATGAACAAGCATACATCATAGAAGCAGCAAGATTCCCCTAAAAAGGGCAGAAGCGGGCTACATACATAACAAGCCCTGCAAGACGCAATCCAAAAGTCCCTTCCTAGATGCAGAACCCATTAGAAGTCCTTAATTTTGATTCTACGCCTCCACTCACTCCTATCCTCGATCATGTGCTCGGAGAGGTGCAAGTATACCATATCTTTCCTAATTTTCTCTTCCCAAGTCAACCTAGGTCTTCCTCTACACTTCCTACCCTCTAGGATGATGTTCTCTACTGCTCTAACCGGTGCAGCCATTGGTCTTCTCTTGACATGCCCAAACCATCTTAATCTTCCCTCTCGTATTTTATCTGCAATAAAAGCTACTTCTAACTTCTGACGAAACACTTCGTTTCTTATCCGATCCATTTTTGTGTTTCCACACATCCACCTCAGCATTCGCATTTCTGCAACCTCTATTTGTTTCTCGTGCGATTTCTTTATGGCCCAGCAGTCTGTTCCATATAGCATAGCTGGGCGTACCGCCACTCTGTATAGTTTTCCCTTTAGTTTCGCTGGAAACCTCTTATCACATAGAATTCCTGATGTTGCTCTCCACTTGTACCATCCTGCTTGAACGCGATACGCTACATCGCTGTGTATCTCTCCGTCTTCCTGCAGGTACGAGCCCAAGTATTTGAACCTAGATGTTCGTGGGACCGGCATACCCTGGATACTGACTTGGGTGTCCTCTTCCACCTCGTCACCAAATTTGCAATGCATGTATTCCGTCTTAGAGCGACTTATCCTTAATCCTTTGTGCTCTAGTGCTGCTCTCCACTGCTCTAGCTTGTCGTTAAGCATCGTTTTAGATTCTGATATTAATACAATATCATCCGCAAAAAGCATGCACCACGGGGCTGACTGTTGTATAGATTTGGTCATCTCATCCAACACTACTGTAAAAAGAAATGGGCTCAGTGCAGATCCTTGGTGGAGTCCCACTTCCACTGAGAAGGTGTCTGTGTCTCCTACCGGTGCTCGCACACACGTTTTTGCCCCGTCATACATATCCTTAATTATTTTGATATACCTCTCTGGTACCCTTCTAACTCGTAGACTTCCCAGATTAGTTGTTGCGGAACACTGTCATATGCCTTTTCTAGGTCGATGAATACCATATGAAGGTCCCTTTTCTTTTCTCTATATTTCTCCATTAATCGCCTTACGACGTGTATGGCTTCTGTTGTAGAGCGTCCTGGCATAAATCCAAATTGGTTTATCGCTATCTGAGTTTCCCGTCTAATTCTCGTGTCGATAACTCTTTCCCATAATTTCATCGTGTGACTCAATAGCTTTATTCCCCTGTAGTTTTTGCAACATTGAACATCTCTTTTTTTCTTATATACGAGGACTATGACACTGGTTCTCCACTGGTCTGGCATCTTCCCTGTCTTAAAGATAGTGTTGAATAAGTCTGTTAACCATTGGAGACCCTCATCACCAAGGCATTTCCACACTTCAATCGGTATGTTGTCTGGCCCCACTGCTTTAGCCCTTCCCATTTTCTTCATCGCTCTTGTAACTTCGTCAACTGTGATGCTTGTACAATAGCAGTTGTTTTGTTGCGTTGTTTGTGTTGTTCTAACTATCTCAGTCTGTTGATTTGGGTTTCTTATGTTGAAAAGGTTATCGAAGTAAGTTTTCCATCTCACCTTGATGTCTTTCTCCTTCACCAAAACCTTTCCATCCACCGCCTTTATAAACTTCACCATTCTCAAGTCTTGTCTTCTACTTTCTCTTGCCTTGGCTATCTTAAACATGTCTTTCTCTCCTTCTTTCGTCTCTAATCGTTTATACATCATCTCGTACGCCGTGTTCTTTGCCTCTGGCACCGATTTTTTCGCCTGTCGTTTCGCCTCTTTGTATTTTTCTTTTAGCTCTGCGCGTTTTTCCTCATTGTTACAGCGTATAAGCTCTCTAAAACTTTGTTGTTTGGTTCGTATCTTTTCCTGTACATTTTCGTTCCACCACCAGGATTCCTTATGACCGACTGTCCTTTTTGTTGTTACTCCAAGCGTTTCTTTAGCTGCTTGGATAAGCCTATTTGCCATATCCTCCCACTTTTGGTTTGCGTCTTCCTGTGGTCCAGTCTGGTTCAGTGGTATGACCTTATCTCTGAAAATGGTAATCTTTTCGTCTTTGAGCTGGCCCCATCTGATCGTAGGTCTTACTCTCTTGTTCGGTAGGGCAATTTGTCTCTTGAGGCCTATATCCACCACCAACATATGGTGTAGTGTCACAACTGACTCTCCCGGTATTGCTTTACAGTCCTTCCACGAGCTATGATCTTCTCTCCTCGTCAATATATAGTCTATCTGCGTGTGTCTCCCACCGCTGCTAAATGTGATTAGATGCGATTCTCTTTTCTTAAAAAACGAATTTATGATGCCTAGGTCATGCGCTACTGCAAAGTCGAGAAGCTCCCTACCGCCGTCATTCCTAGGACCATACCCGTAGCCTCCGTGCACCAGTTGGAAATGCTCATTATCCTTACCGATATGTCCATTAAAATCTCCTCCTATGTATATCTTATGTTCTCTCGGTATGTCTCCCATAACGTGATCTAAACTCTCCCAGAACTTCTTTCTTTCTGTTTCCCCTAGTCCAACATGGGGTGCATACGCGCTAACTACTGCCACTACCTCATCCCCTATTACTATTCTTAACAACATAATTCTATCATCGTATCTTCTCACTTTCACAACATTATCATGAAGTTCCTTAGCAACTAAAAACCTACACCCTTTTTTTTGTTCCATCAGACCCTAAATACCATAGTTTATAACTATTGCACTCTTTTGCTCTCCCACCCCGCCATCTAGTCTCCTGAAGACACGCCATCTGGACCCTATGTTTTTTCAGCACATCAATTAACTCGAGTAACTTACTCGTTAGTGTTCCTATATTCCACGATGCCACCCTTAATCTACAAACCTTATTTCTTGTCTTCGCACCTCTCGTCACCGAACATGATCTCGGGTCAGCATAGTAGCTCCTGCTATCTATTATACCCGACAGAGTCCACTAAAAGTACCCGAAAAACACGTACAACACAGAAGAAAGAAACGCAGCACAAGTATAGCACAATCAAAGGAAACAGTCCCACGAGGTCAACAATACGCTAGGAGCACGCAAACAAATCAAGACACGGAAAAAAATCAAATCACACGATGCTGGTACCCCTAACAAAGACCACAAGAACTTAATCAAAAATAGCAACAATGATCACCACTTCACACAATGACACACTATCCTGAGTATAGATTCAAATAAGCCAATGAAACCTATCTAGAGAACAGTTCTAAGATTGACCATAAATGAAGACAACAAGCCACAAATGCTCAACACACAAACTCAACCAACAATATACCACTTACTTAGCAATTAATATCAAAACACTAACAATTATACAACTAATCAGCAAGTTTTAACAACTAATCAATTAGGCACAAACCACAGAACTAAACGGTCAGCAGAGAACTAGACAAGAATTATATCAGACTCAAGAAGAATCAAGGATTAGAGTAGCTGTTTAAATGTAAGCACACAAACCAGAAAACAGATCACACAAGTGATGCACAAGTAAACCAGTAAAGAGCAACAGAAAGCAACACAGATATCTCAACAGATACTGGTACTCCTAACCCAACCAATATCAGCCTAAACAAGAAAGTAAAAGAGAGAGAGAGAGATGGAACAATCTCACCAGATGTGCCTAAGTTTGGGTTCTTCAGATGTGCCCTAGATTTAGCAACCTTCACTTAGGGTTGCGAATCCAAGGCAGAAGAAGACTAACAACAATAAGATCTAGGGTTGTTACCCTAGATTCTTCGAGAAATAGACAGATAATGAGGAACAGCAGTACCGCAGCACGATCTAGGGTTTTTGCCCTAGATATTTCAACCGAGAGAAACAGACACCAACAAAATCCTAGGGTTTGTGCCCTAGAAATTTCTTCTTCCTTTTGACTCCACTGAGATACGTGGAGATACTCCCCACAATATGCGACAGTGGCCCAAGCACACACCAGAGGACAATAGAGTAAGAGCAGAGCAGAGGGAGAGAGAGAGAGCAGGCGGTGAGCAGGTGGTGCGTTGCGGTGGTCGCCCGTTGGGCGAGAGCAGAGGACAAGAAAATCTTTTCTCGAATAATTACCTCTGCAGAAGATATGAAAGTAATCTTCGGATGATGAACTAAAGAAAGAGGTGGAGTTAGTATGCGGAAGCGTAAGGTGGTGCAATCACCGGCGGTCGGAGAAACTGCCGTCGTAGAATTCGAAAGTAGTCTTCGGATGATGAACTAAAGAAAGAGGTCCATGTCCAAAACAAAATGATGCTAAAATTGCCTATTAAAGAAAGAGGTCCTATTAAATGTTTATAAATCACCAGAATACCTTACCATTTTCAAACCCCCAAAAACACAACTAAAAATTCTAGTTAAACACTTTAGATCATCAAAACCCCAAAAAACCATTCATCTTCTGGAGAACTTTGTTTGAATCGAGTTGTGCTTGAATCAAGTTGTGTTTAAATCAAGAATTTTAGTTGTAGGGAAGCGAGATTTAATCGATCCGCATTGAAGCTTAGATGGACGGAGACTTCAAGTAACAATGGAGATTAGGGTCGGGGAAGTGAATGACTAGCAATTGTTGGTATAATCAAAGGTATTTTTGTCATTGTCTTCTAGTAATATTCTAATTTCTTTTTAATATTTACCGACCAAACAACATAAAGAATTTAAAAAATATTTAATGAATCAAACGGTCTGAGTTTGATTTAGCCCACAACCCTCAACCTATCAACATGACATGATTTTCATCTGTGCAATGAGATCATTGATTGTTAATTTGGTTCAATAAAATGGCTAAATATGAGCTAGGATGTAGCTATAACGACGTAGCTCTATTTAAGGTCAATGGTACGATGGAGTGTAGTAATTTAGTTGGGTTTTAGCTAAGAGTAAAGTAATATTCGCCATTCAAAAAAAAGAAAGTTATTAAAACATAATTTTGCACGTTTTCTTTAACGATATAAAAGGTGCATGATTAATGAGCCATAACCCACCACTAGGTGTATGGACCATGAGAGCAAACTAAGATTTTGATTACTCATCATTAATGATTGTGATGGTGTATACTTTGACTAATCCCGGCTAGATACCAACGTGTTGAAATCTTTGGCAATAAGCTACGAATTTGGTTAAAACATAGATCAATTCCTATTATATTTTTAAAAGTTTTTAATATTTATCTATTAACCATCTATATAGGTATCTTATAAGATTTAAAAATTCTTAACCTTTGCAATGAAAGAGAGACGACTTACCTCCGAATGTCCCCTTAAGATCACATCGATAGCTAATTAACAAGGGTCATACAAAAGACATGTAGCTCAAGAAATGGTACAACTCAAACAGGAGATGAATACGCTTGCGGTGTATGTAATATGTTGAGATCTCTGAAGTTGGGTTCAAGATTTGAATGTTCCGCAAAAAGTCATACTTGATTACAGAATAGTCAAAGAGACTATATATCTTTTTAATTAATAAATATACATAATAAAGTGTTAAGTAATGGACGTACTTGTAAAATGTGTTTATCATCTATACGTTGGCAATTTTTGTTTTGCCTGTCATGCATATGCTTAAGGAACTATGATTTACATTGGTCCAAAAGTTGGATTTTTATTAAAGATAAAATTACAACAACTTATATTTAACCACTTATAATTTTATCTTGTGAGATTTAAACTCTCGAAATTTTGGATAGATGTTTTATATGTTTAACCCTCTTTATATTCACCTACTATTGTTAAATGGGATCCTATATTGATATTGAAAACCGCTTGTATACACTTTTTTGTGTTTAATTAAACACAAAAAAGTCAATACAAGTGGTTTTCCAGATAATTAGACACATAAAATGCTGTCTTTGGCCAACGATTTCTTACTTATCTTATGAGCAAGGTTCTAAATAATAGCCCTTTGAATTGAATAAGAGAGGCTTTCCTGATGGAAAGATTTGTGTGTGACAGAGACCCCAATTCAATGTTTCTGGTTAAGCTAAGCCTGTGTGGCGTGTGATTTTAAGTAAAGGTCATTCTCGTGATCACTGCAAGGTCAAGATTATGCACTAGATGTGGGTTAAACTTATACTCGCTATTGTACGTATATGCTTAGTTTCTCTAGCATCATACAATATTCTGTTAATAGTTTCGACACCCAACTTTTATATGCAATGGAATTTGGACATTTATTAATGTTATGTGTTTTGCAAAGTAATATATAAATATGGTATCAAGTTCCTACTATTTTCTTGTTATTATGTTTTCCACATTAGATAAATAAAAGGTTGGTTAGGAATTATGGTTATCCAACTAGTTTTTAATTCATGTTTAAGACATTTAGGTGTTCCAGATTCATGAGCCGAATGTGCAATCTTTGTATTTTATAAGATAGAGGTAATGCGTGCTCTCTTCTCACTATTATTAGATCTTTCCAGTTGAATGAGATTTTAGTTGAATGAGATTTTACTTAATATTTTATTTTGTTTAAGTATATAAGATTAGTGGTCTGTCACCATTTGGTCCAGTGGTACCAGTTGGTATGAATAAGAGCTCTGTAGCCTTAAGGTTAAAAGTTTGAATTTTACTTCAGCGCAAAAAATCTTGCAACCATTAATAGGAGTTGCCAATGAGTTCTTCACACATATGCAAGTAAGGGGGTTTTACGAGCTAATTGGTTTCCTCCTAGAAAGGGTTGGTGATTCTTTGAGCGTCAAACTAACAATAAGACATGAGCATAACTGTGCTATAAAAAGACATGTCACTGAGCCCGATATGTCATTACCGCTCCAAAAAAAGTTAAATAAGATTAGTGGAAGAACCGTGGAAGGGGACAACTGGACAAGGCCTGTTCTAGGCCCAAAACAAGACCAATTGATTAAAAAAATGTAATCTGAGAATTTATAAAACGTTGGGCCTCTTTAAATTTTAAAAGACAATTCTTATTTAGTTATCTAGCACCAATCAAAGAAACTTTCAAGTTTATTTTGATTTGACTTTTAAGTGACACTCTTTCTTATATCGTTTTCCAACTCTAATAAATTATCTATAAGTTGTAATTTTCTTGTTCACTAATTACTATTTGATAGTCTTTGGTTAAAAATTTTCAAATTTTGTATGTTATCATTTAATTTTATTTATTTAACTAATTCAAATTATTATTAAAATAAATTTACTGTTTAGGTTAATTACTTGTCCAAATAGACCAAATTATGCAAGAGATTACGACAACCACAATATCATTTGTTAATTAAAATGAATGATCAATCATCAAATTCTTAGTTTGATATAAATTCATAGGGTAAATTGCATAAATAAACCTCATTTTTGTAACTAATTTTGGTTTTCAACATCTGTTTTTTATAATTATACTAGACAACCCTTACATACATACTTTATTTCATATTTGGTTATTTAGTCTAATGATCTTTAGTTTGAATCATTAAGTTAGGTCGTAAGGTAATCACATTAAGATAGATTTGTAAAAAAGACATCCACGCGGCATAATCTAAAACAAATTGGTGTATTATAAAAATATGATGAGAAAATGTTAAGACCGACGAGTAGTATTTCACACGAGTTATATATATTTTTATCATCACTTTTTTAAAAGCTAGTTTTATAAGATAAAATTAATGGATATTTCATCACAAATAAACTCAATACATTCAACTTGCAATATAACACAAAATCATAACAGAATGCAAATTGACTCATAATAAAACCATTAGCATTGGCAATTTGGCATTGACAAGTGTATCAAACAAACAACCAAAAACATAACTGTTCTAGTAAATAAGAAGCAATTCAAACACTTAGCCATTTAAGCTTAGCTTATCCTTGCTCCTACAAGTTTTACAATAATGTGCTTTGAGGCCATAATTGTTCCAAGCATACTATAAGTGATAGTTGTGTTTTTATTTGATAGTCTTTCACTATTTTCAAATTTTCTAATTTTAAAACAAACTTTTTATGATCTTTGTGGGTCTTTTAATTGGTTTGTGATGAGTTGATGGAGTGATTGTTGTTGGTGCTTGGGCTACATAGACTTTTGATGGGGTAAGCCTGCCTTAGGATTGTAAACATTCTTTCATGTATCCGACCTATAAACAAGTAGTATTCAAGTTTCTAGTTGTCCAAATTATTGATTATTTCTTGTTTTATACTAAATTGTTGTCATTGTATTTTTGCATGGAAGCCTAATATGCTACCCCAAGGGTTTCTTGATAAGAATATATAAAATTTGTTCAAGATTTTATTCGTTAGTCTCAAGGTTTTATTGATAGTATTTTTCTATAGTTGGTTTGTTTTTGAATTATATGTCAGCCGAAGGTTATCTTATTTTTTCCACATCTACCCTCATGTGATAACCAAGTTACCTAACTTAAAGAAAAAAACTAACAACACTAAAGGGCCAAAGATAACACAAACCATATATATAAAGGTAGTCTGGTATATCTAATAAAGATAAAGGTTGGAAAGTAAAACTAGTTAGAAATATCAAGGTAAAGGTTGATTCATTTTGTTTTCTTGTGAGCTCCTACGTCCTTTAGCTCCTCAATGACCATACCAAGCAGAAATTTTGTATAGGTCCTCAACTTAGTCTCAACATGCTTAATGTAGGCTTTAAAAGCTTTCGATCTTTAACATATTTTGCCTAACTCTAAAACATCCATGTAACCAAAAATCTAGGTCTTTATATGAAATACGAAAATGATAATAAAAATCCCTCTTCCATTGAATCAACCCTAGTTCTTGCATCATTAAGTTCATTGCTTAAGCTAAAAAAGTATCAATGTGTGACATCCCGTAATTTCAGGTTAATGACGTCAATTCAACCTTTGTTATTTCAACGTCTTAATGTTATTTAATTAATTAATTATGTAACTTTGTTATGTGGTTAATTAATTAAAGAAGTGATTTATTTAGTGTAAATGTAACGTGTTAGTGGAGAAAGTTGTATAATGTAATAATAACAATAAGAAGGGATGTCTGTCATTGTGTTAGTAGAGAAAGTTGAGGAACCATTATGAATATGAAATACCCACTACTCCTTGTTTTAGGCACCCATAACCGATTCATTCCTTCCATATAACAAACACCACAATTCAACCCAACCCCATATGTTTCCCCACCTCACATCGACGGAATATATACATGTATTTGTAATTAAATTATACAAAGAGTATAATTAATTATTGGCATATGCGGATTTGCTTTTGGTTATATAAATAACACAATACTTAAATACACCAATTGCATATATAATTAATACTAATTATTAATCATGAATATAGCACTCCACTAAGCAACTTATATGATTAAATTATCGAAACCCTACCCCATATGTTTCCCTATTCGTATCGTGCTTCGATTATTTTAAAGTCATTCATTAGGACCTAAACCATTATGTTAGTGGAGGGAGTAGGTGAATCAAACTCAATAAATCATCATATAATAACCAACCCTCCCACCCCATACGGCTCTCCACAACCACCCCCAGCCATAAAACTCTTCTTCTTCATTGAACACCCTCAAGAAAACCCGAGAGACACATCTGCCGTCGGCACCGCTACTCGCGCGAACAAGCATCAACGACAACCCTCCTCCCTTGCAACAGCCGGCAGCCCTTCCTCCACTTGCACCAGACACTTCGACACCACCCGGCGTTCGCGAGGACAGACCGGAGCAACCTTACGGTATGAGTTTCATTGTAGTTGTTACAATTTTTAGTTTCGGTTCATGGTTGCGGGTTCGGTTTCATCTCGGTTAAGGGTTTGTGTTTCATGTGTTCTAGTGTGTGTAATCACCATGGATACACTCGTATGAGTTCATGCTAGTTCATGATACCCATGTACGTGTTTTCTATGTGTTACCATGTGTTGCGTTCGTGAACCCACGATGGATACATATTTTCTGCGTATGTAAACATATTCTGGTATATACGTATTGTACGATGCGTATATGTGTGTGTGTGTTTCTGCGTATAAGTTCCGTGTATGTATGGTTGCGTATATGTTTCTACGTACGTATATGTTTCTGCATACGAATATGTTTTCTGCGTACATATATGTTTCTGCCGTACATATAGGTATTTGCATTACGTATGTACATAGGGGTGTATTCTGCGTATATATTTGTGTGTGCGTGTGTTCTCTGTGTATATATATATATTTGGTTCTTCATGGGTTGTATGTATGTGTGAACCGTGCTGTGTGTGAACTGTGATGTGTGTTCCTGTGCATGAATCGTGTGTGTGTGTGTTTGTAGTTATTCCCATGAGTGTGTGAGGTTAGTGTGTGTATATATATATGCTATGCATAGGTTATGTGTGGTGGTGCTGCTGCATATATATAGATGCATGTATATAATTGTTTAAAAATAATAAATAGTGGGCTGCCAAATGAAGGCATAATTGTGTGTGTATGTAATATGCATGCGTGAATTGTATATGTATATCTATTATTGTGTGGTGCATGCATGTGTAAGTATGCAGGTGTTGGTTGGGATTTAGGTAGGCACATGGGAGAAGTATGTATGAGTTGGAATTGTCAAGTTGCATGTGTTACATAAAATGTAAATTATGGGGTGGATTGCAGTAGGTTCCCCGATGCTTTCTAATAAGGTATGTTGTGCATGATAATTTTAGGTGCGAGTAAAAAAACGATAATATGTTATACGGGTGTATAATAGACATCTGTATATTAAGTAGTGAGGATTATGTATTACTAAACGTGTGAGTTGTGTTTTAAAGACAAATAATAATAATAGTAATCGTAACGATAATAATAATAATACTAATATTATTATTATTGTAATTAAATTGGTATAAGCGAGAGTAATTCGGTTTTATGTATTTAAGGTGAATTGGTATGTTTTGATACTTGTCTGGGAATGGGAAAACATCGATGACCAACACCGTAACCGAGTCGTGAAACGCGAAACCGTACGATCACATTATTAGTATTTAATATTAATTGAATATTAAATGAAACACAGGTTAACCGAAACCTTAACTGTTGCTCGAGCATTATTTCTCTGCTGTGCAATCAAGGTGAGTTTACAGCCCCACTTTTACTTATATACTCTTTTGGGAGAGAGAAACATGCTGTTTTCATAAACGTTACATTACATTGGATTTTTGTAATACTGCATATACTTGATACTATGGTGTTATACTTGCCCAACGGACCGTTAATATGGACTTAGCGAGGTAATTGTTAGTAGTACTACTGGGATTGACATACCCCACCCGGGCTAGTCGCGCTAGCACAACGTTCGTCAAACGGGTGAACGGTTAGCCTAATTGCAAGTGTTGTGGTGTGTGATCCACATCCGGGCCTGTTTTATTATTTGATTACATGTCAGCTCGGCCGCGATTTCATACACATAGTGATCATTATGGACTAGCTACCCATTATATGCTTTAATTACTAAATCCGGAAATTTCATTATACTTGACGGATTACAAAATCCGGAAATTTCATTATACTTGACGGATTACAAAATCCGGGAATTTCATTATACTTGACGGATTACAAAATCCGGGGATTTCATTATACTTGACGGATTACAAAATCCGGGGATTTCATTATACTTGACGGATTACATAATCCGGGGATTTCATTACAGATACTTATCGGATTACATAATCCGGGATTTCATTACATATACTTATTGGATTACATAATCCGGGGATTTCATTACTGATACTTACTGTTTTTTGATAAACCTGTGAACTCACCAGTCTTGTACTGAGATTTTGCATGTTTTCTCTCAGGACATTGATGTGGCACGTTTAGGAGCACAGCATCCACCGCATGTCATTCCGCATTCATCTCAAACTGTTTTCAAGACTTAATTCCATGTAATGGATTGGACGCGTGTTTGCGTGTTCCAAAAACCGTTGTTAAATGTTTTCCTGTTTTCGCTTCCGCACAACTTAAATATATTTGGTTTGTTTCATTAAAATTAAACAACTTATATGATTTGTAATTATCGAGTCGTTTGGTGTAACTGATGTTTATCTGAGATCCTGGTTGTGTGACACGCCTGACGGTAAAACCCCGTACGTGGAAAATGAGGGTGTGACAGATTGGTATAAGAGCATTAGTTATAGCGAACTAAAATGAACTTTGCATCTCATCTGCATTGCATTTTAGACTATAGCTGGATTTGCATTAGTTACACACACATAGATTACTAAGCTATGCCTACTAAATTGGTTGCCTAAGAATTTTTGCTTCAACATATCCCTGTGAGCATATGGCTACCAGGATGATGGCTCCGAGTTGCTGTGAGTCACGGGAGAGTTTGTGTGCATTTGACATCGCCTAAATGTTCTTCATGATTTGTATGACACATAGACACCTGTATTCTGGATTTCCTGGCAAAAGGCCCTCGGGCTAAGGCAAGCATATCGCATAAATCTCATTGTGAGACCAGTTATGCTTACCTGGGGATTTCTGGGATGAGTGATAAACTATGGTCAATACACAGGTCTCTAAGGCAAATGGGTCAAATTACCTTGGCGTGTCAATGATTCCCAAACTTTACTGATCCTTTCGTATACTTTGATTGATCGACCCCGATATAATACATACATATTTGGTACTTCTATCATTGATGACCACTGTACTTGACAAGATATGTTAGCCTGATAGGAGGAACCGGGGTGATCATGCAAAGCAAATTACAATTACGGGTGCACACGTAATTGTAATTTGTCGTGCATGCTAAGTCCGGTGAATCTGGTCGGGTGGTAACATTGTAGTCAGTATAAGTCATCATTCCTACACCTTGAGCAAGAAAGTCTCGGTCTGTAAGGCCCCGATCCCGGGAACCCTACAGTCGGTCTTTCATTGCATGTATTTTAAATAAATAATGCGTGTAACCCATAATCATAACTTTAGAATTGGACATTTGCAGCGGAAACAATCATCTTTTACTATGAATACTTTTGCCATTTAATACAACGTAGTTCATTTACAAAACATCTAATGTTGCATTACATTACAAAGGCGCTATTACATCATTGTCTTGATTACCAAAATACAAGCTTTTCTTTACATTGCTTAACTATACTATGATTGCTGCTGATGCATATTCCTCAGCAATCATAGGGTCATACCGCGACCTCTACCGAAATAAGAAAATATATTTTTCTTCATAAAGAAGATATTAAATTCAAAATATATAAAGGAGATTTCTTGAGTAATCTCGTTGATTCAGATCCTCAAGAAATCTCATAATGGCAGGCAACGTGACATGTTGCGTGCATTATGGGCCCGCAACACATGACGTTGCAGCATTATAAAATGGAGAATGCCCTCCCAAAAGAGCTGAGCAGCCGCCTCGTGCCATCCTCAGCAACACTACCTGCGATCTGGAAACACATAAAAAGTCAGCGTTGCTGAGTGAGTTCTGGTTTTATAAGTAGTATATAAAAATACCCTTTTCTATATTATACTATACTGTACTGTATATGCGAACACGCATCAACTGTGTGAACAAATAATGTTCGTTCTCTGTACTATATGCCTTGTCTGTAACTTTATCTTTATGTTTCACTTTCTATGTGGACCAGTGGGCGATACCCCAACTATGTGCGCGAGGGGAGAATGGATGTCGGGCCATCTATATGCTCCGAAGAGCCAACTGTGTTTCCCCCGAAAGGGCTATGTGTATCCCCCCGAAGGGTATAACGTTTCCCCCGAAAGGGCTATGTGTATCCCCCCGAAGGGTTCAACGGTTCCCCCGAAAGGGCTATGCGTACTATGTACAAGGCCGACCCGAACATCCGGGGCACGTCCAAAGGTCCTGCCAATCTCAATTGATTGACCCTGTGTGCGTCAGTGGGTAGCTAGCCCGCCACACAGTTGAGCTAACGACACATAGTCGTGTAACTCCTATATGCTTGCAAGACTTGTTACTTTCATTACTGTTCCTTTCTCTTTCTTTATTACTCTTTCTCTGTGCTTTACATAATACTTTCATTTCATATATTAAAGATATCATGTATACTATAGGGGATAAGCATGCATCAAATCAAGACACATTAATATTTACAATTCATCAGTGTTCACCATCTATCATGGCAACATCATAACTAGCATACATACATTACACATACACTTCTTTATCCAATCACATCTGCCCTATTCGGGCGACTGAACATACCCTAGCCGCATGGTGTCCATGCGACTGAGTCATGCGATTGGACTTCTATGCGACTGAATTCTCAGTCGGGCGTCTGTATTACTATGCGAATGGGTCTATGCGACTGAATCCTCAGTCGGGCGTCTGTATTACTATGCGAATGGGTCTATGCGACTGAATCCTCAGTCGGGCGTCTGTATTACTATGCGAATGGGTCTATGTGACTGAATCCTCAGTCGGGCGTCTGTATTACTATGCGAATGGGTCTATGCGACTGAATCCTCAGTCGGGCGTCTGTATTACTATGCGAATGGGTCTATGCGACTGAATCCTCAGTCGGGCGTCTGTATTACTATGCGAATGGGTCTATGCGACTGAATCTACTCTGCGATTGGGCTTATGCGACGGAAATCCTCGATCGCATAGCCTACCGTGCGACTGAGACTCAATCGTGCGATTGGACCTCAATCGGGCGATTGGACAACAACTGACACTCATTCGGCCGAATGGCCCTTCAGTCGCATAACCCTAACTGGGCAGCGACTGGAGTTCTTCAAGAACAGTAGTCGCGAACCTAAGTGCTCAGACCCACCTTAAACCCGTTTTTAACCCAAATTGACCCTCCCAAAGCTCAGGGATTCATACTAGGACATCATACAAGCATGTGCAAGTCCTATATCACACTATAATCACATTATCTAAGATTTCATCAAATGGGTCAACTATACACTTTTACAAAACTAGGGTTATTATGTGATCCAGCCCCAAAATCAGTTAAAAACATGTAAATGAGGGGTCCTAGAACTCACATTACAGGTAGAAGTAGATGAACTTCGACTTTGGCTATTTTCTCGACGGATTCGGAGCTCGGACAGCACTTTCCCCCTTTTCTTCTTGGTTCTCGGTCGCCCTCTGCTCTCTTCCCGACTGAAAATGTGAAGTGTTGGGGAGGAGAATGAAGTTGCTCCCCTTTTATACCCACAGCTCAGTCGCACCTGGTCCAGGGGCGACTGGACCTTCAGTCGCATCAACGCTATGCGATTGGACCCCAATCGCACGTGTTCCATTCGGCTCATACTTCATTCGGGCGGTTGAGCTCCAATCGTGCGGTTGAGCTCCAATCGGCCGAATAGCCATGCGGTTGAACTTCAATCGCATAAATCACAGGCGACTGAAGCTCAGTCGCATCACATGCTGAGAAGTCAACTTCCGGGTGTTACAAGTCCACCCCCCTTATTTTAGGTTTCGTCCCCGAAACCTGTCATTCTTCGAACAATCGTGGGTAATGCCGTCTCATTTCTTCTTCAGTCTCCCACGTCGACTCGGATCCCTTCCTGTGCCGCCACTGTACACGCACAAGGGGAACCACTTTATTTCTCAATCTCTTTTCTTTGCGATCTATGATCGCCACTGGTTGCTCTACATAATTGAGCTTTTCGTCTACCTCGATATCACCCAGTGGAACGACCATGTCTTCGTCTGCCAAACATTTCCTCAGATGAGACACGTGGAAAGTCAGGTGAATTCCACTTAGTTCGTCTGGCAGATCCAACCTATAAGCCACCTCCCCCACTCGAGCAACAATTCGGAAAGGGCCTATATATCGCGGACTCAACTTACCCCGCTTTCGGAATCGAATGATCCCTTTCCAAGGTGAGACCTTCAACATAACCCGGTCTCCCACTTGGAACTCAATTGGTCGGCGTCGCTTGTCGGCATACGACTTCTGTCTGTCTTTGGCTGCCTTCATATACGCTTTAATTCTTTCGAGCTTTTCAGTCGTAGCCTCTACCACTTCGACGCTTCCCAATTCTTTCTGACCAATTTCACCCCAACAGACGGGTGTCCTGCATCTTCTACCGTATAGCATCTCATAGGGTGGCATGCCGATACTGGCATGATAACTGTTGTTGTATGAGAACTCAGCTAACGGTAGATGGTCATCCCAACTTCCCCCGAAGTCGATAACACACGCTCGGAGCATGTCCTCTAGAGTCTGAATGGTCCTTTCCGACTGACCATCAGTTTGAGGATGATAAGCCGTGCTGATATGCAGCCTCGTCCCCATAGCATCGTGGAATTTCTTCCAGAATTTGGATGTAAACCGGGTGTCGCGGTCAGATACAATCGACACCGGTACACCATGACGAGTCACAATTTCTTTGATAAAAAGATCAGCCAACCTTTCGGACGAATATGTTTCACGCATCGGTAAGAAGTGAGCACTCTTCGTCAATCGATCCACAATCACCCAGATCGTATCGTACCCTTTAGGGGTACGTGGCAGCTTTGTGATAAAATCCATGGTGATGTGTTCCCACTTCCACTCCGGGATGTCCAAAGGTTGAATCTTTCCATACGGCTTCTGGTGCTCCGCCTTCACTTGCAGACACGTGAGGCATTTACTCACATACTCCACCACATCGCGTTTCATACCCGGCCACCAATAATCTTTCTTCATATCTTGGTACATCTTGGTGGCGCCGGGATGGATGGAGTATCGAGACTTATGAGCTTCATCCAAAATCTTCATTCGCAGATCCCCAAGACGAGGAATCCACATACGCCCAAACCGAGTTCTAACACCCGTTGCGTTCTCACCCAATTCCGCGACCAGACCTCTCATGCGTTCGGAGTTAAGATGTTCGTCTTTCAAAGCCTCATCTTGGAACTCTTTGACCTGTTTCATCACGTCGGAGGTCATGATGAGCTGGTACGCCTTCACTCGAATTGGCTCAGGCCTCTCCTTTCGACTAAGGGCATCAGCCACCACGTTAGCTTTGCCCGGGTGGTAATGGATTTCACAATCGTAGTCCTTTATTAGTTCCAACCACCGTCTCTGCCTCATATTCAGGTCCTTCTGCTCGAAGAAGTACTTCAAGCTTTTGTGGTCCGTAAAGATGGTGCACTTCGTCCCGTACAGATAGTGCCGCCAAATCTTCAACGCGAAAACCACAGCTGCTAGCTCCAGGTCATGAGTAGGGTAATTAACCTCATGAACTTTCAGCTGTCGGGATGCGTAGGCTATCACCTTTCCTCTCTGCATTAATACACACCCCAACCCCGAGTAGGAGGCATCAGAATAAACCACCAAATCTTCACTCCCCTCGGGTAACGCCAATACTGGAGCTTGGGTCAATCTCGTCTTCAGTTCTTCAAACGCCTTCTCTTGAGCTTGACCCCACACAAATTTCACATCCTTCCGGGTCAACTTTGTCAGTGGAGAAGCAATTTTGGAAAAGTCTTGGATAAACCTTCGGTAGTAGCCCGCCAAACCCAAGAAACTACGGATCTCGGACGGCGTCTTCGAAGACTTCCATTGCATAACTGCTTCCACTTTCGCCGGATCGACCATAATCCCGTCCGGATTTACTACATGACCCAAGAATTGAACCTCACGCAACCAGAATGCGCACTTGGAGAATTTAGCATACAACTTCTCCCTTCTTAACGTCTCCAAAACTTCGCGAATGTGACCGGCATGCTCAGTCTCACTCTTTGAATAAATCAGGATGTCATCAATGAATACAATCACTGATTTATCAAACATCGGCCGACACACCCTATTCATCAGGTCCATAAAAGCAGCTGGCGCGTTGGTCAGACCAAATGACATAACGAGGAACTCATAATGACCGTAGCGCGTACGAAAAGCTGTTTTAGGGATATCCTGCTCCTTCACCTTCAGTTGATGGTAGCCTGATCGGAGATCTATACGTGAAAACCAACTAGCACCCTGAAGTTGATCAAACAAGTCGTCGATCCTCGGCAAGGGGTATCTGTTCTTTACTGTCAGCTTGTTCAACTCGCGGTAGTCGATGCACATCCTCATACTACCGTCCTTTTTCTTTACAAACAGGACCGGAGCACCCCAAGGTGAGATACTCGGTCGAATAAACCCCTTATCTAACAGCTCTTGTAACTGCTCCATCAACTCTTTCATCTCTGTCGAGGCCAATCGGTATGGTGCTTTGGCAACAGGTTGAGCGCCTGGTACTAAATCAATCTGGAACTCGATCTCTCTGTCAGGTGGCAATCCCGATAAGTCTTCCGGGAACACGTCTGGGAACTCACACACAACCGGAACATCAGACAGTTGTGGTGCTGGCTTCTCTACATCTTTCACATAACATAAATAGGCGTTACATCCACGCCTCATACATTTCCCCGCCACTGCCATTGAGATCACTTTCGGAATCGTAGTAACCCGATCCCCATAAACTGTCACTGGACTACCGTCAGGCGCTGTCAAACTGATCATCTTCTTGCGACACACAATGTTCGCCTCGAAATCTGCCAACCAATCCATCCCAAGCACCAGCTCGAAAACCACCTAACGTCATCACAAAGGGTTTAACTGGGAATTTGTGACCCTCCAGTTCCACATCGCAACCCTCAATTACCTCAGAAATCCTGGTGGTTTTACCTATAGCAGTCTCTACATCAAACGGTACATCCACACGTTTACTACTAACGGGCAATTTGGCACAAAAAGCTGCAGAAATAAAACTCCTACTGGCACCCGAATCAAATAACACAGAGGCTAAAGTTTGGTTCACTAGAAACGTACCGGACACTACATCGGGGTCCGTCCTCGCCTCTTCCTGCGTCATTGTGAATGCCCTGGCGCTTGCTTTTGGACCTTCACTTCCCGTCTTCTTTACCCCAGAAGCCTCAGCCCTAGGCTTCCTACAGTCTCTAGCGATGTGACCAGGCTGGCCACACCTGAAACATACATTCATCCCCAGTCTGCACTCCCCACCGTGTTCTCTCCCGCATTTACCACACTTCTTTCCTCCTGAACCCGTCATGACCACCCGGCGGTCATCCACCCTCGTCTTCTTGTTACTCGTCGAGGCATCCCCTCGACCAAACCTCTTTCCCTGCCACTTCTTCTCCTCATTTCCTTTCTTACTGCCCTCAGCCTTTACCAACGCAGCCCGTTCATCGTACAGCCTACCAGCTAAATCCACCGCTGACCTGAAAGTGCTTGGTCGAGCGGAAATCAAATGCCAACGAATTTCGGCTGGCAACCCCTGAATATACCGGTTAATCTTGCGGGACACCGGCGTCACTTGCTCTGGCACCAACCGTGCCATGTCGTTGAACTTAGTCGTGTATTGCTGATGGGTCATCGTACCTGCCTCTAGCTGCAGGAACTCTCTCTCTACTCTATCCATCTCACGACGAGGACTAAACTCCTCGATCACCATTCTCTTTAACTCCGACCACTTCATCTTCCCAATAGCCCGACTACCCTCGGCCTGGACAATATTGTCCCACCAACACAACGCCGTCCCCGTAAACGAGTGGGTAGCAAACTTCACCTTTTTATCCTCATGGCAATCGCTGATATCAAGGACCGCCTCCATTTCCCTCACCCATTGGTGAGCATCCGCGGCCGTGCCCGAACCATCAAAAGTCGGAGGCTTGCATCTCATAAATTTCCCGTAATCACAACCCCGGGCTATCTCCCGTACCTGTTCTTCCTCTTCTTCCTCTTCATCATCGGACAATACTGTTTCTGCCCCTGTCTGTTGCTGTCTACCGGAGGACCGATTCCTCCCCCGTCTCTCATCTTCACGTACTGCCTTAATCACTTCGGTTACTACAGACGGCAAGATCGTCTGCATAACCTGATGTACCTCCTCGACAACTGCTTCTTTCACCGAGGCCCTAAAATCATCACTCTCGTCCATCCCCCCCGAGGGAGTAGTATTAGGTTCTTCAGGAACCTTCTGCTCTCGTCTAGACTTTCTTCTTGTGGCTCGTGGTTCCGCACCACTCCCGCCACCGCCTCCACCAAGTGGGGCTTCAGATGATCTACCACCGACCATCTTCTATTACACTGAAAGATTAAAACACCAACACGGTCATTCAAGGAAATAGCTCAGTTTATGTTAAGTACAGTAAGTCCCTAATTACAGTGGCCAGTTGTGATTAGCCACTTACTCTACTCTTCGTACCCCGAGCATCACCTATCCTGACTATATTAGTATCTCAGTCTAACAGTACACATAATTCACATCACATGCGCACATAATAACCAGTTAATCTTTAAGAAAATACCTGATGGCACGCGACTACTCAGATGGCATTATCATTCTCCCTGTCCCATTATCAGTTTAAGTTTAGGTTTATTTTGAAAATTTACCCATTTTACTTAAACTTTTGCTCTGATACCAACTTGTAAGGCCCCGATCCCGGGAACCCTACAGTCGGTCTTTCATTGCATGTATTTTAAATAAATAATGCGTGTAACCCATAATCATAACTTTAGAATTGGACATTTGCAGCGGAAACAATCATCTTTTACTATGAATACTTTTGCCATTTAATACAACGTAGTTCATTTACAAAACATCTAATGTTGCATTACATTACAAAAGCGCTATTACATCATTGTCTTGATTACCAAAATACAAGCTTTTCTTTACATTGCTTAACTATACTATGATTGCTGCTGATGCATATTCCTCAGCAATCATAGGGTCATACCGCGACCTCTACCGAAATAAGAAAATATATTTTTCTTCATAAAGAAGATATTAAATTCAAAAATATATAAAGGAGATTTCTTGAGTAATCTCGTTGATTCAGATCCTCAAGAAATCTCATAATGGCAGGCAACGTGACATGTTGTGTGCATTATGGGCCCGCAACACATGACGTTGCAGCATTATAAAATGGAGAATGCCCTCCCAAAAGAGCTGAGCAGCCGCCTCGTGCCATCCTCAGCAACACTACCTGCGATCTGGAAACACATAAAAAGTCAGCGTTGCTGAGTGAGTTCTGGTTTTATAAGTAGTATATAAAAATACCCTTTTCTATATTATACTATACTGTACTGTATATGCGAACACGCATCAACTGTGTGAACAAATAATGTTCGTTCTCTGTACTATATGCCTTGTCTGTAACTTTATCTTTATGTTTCACTTTCTATGTGGACCAGTGGGCGATACCCCAACTATGTGCGCGAGGGGAGAATGGATGTCGGGCCATCTATATGCTCCGAAGAGCCAACTGTGTTTCCCCCGAAAGGGCTATGTGTATCCCCCCGAAGGGTATAACGTTTCCCCGAAAGGGCTATGTGTATCCCCCGAAGGGTTCAACGGTTCCCCCGAAAGGGCTATGCGTACTATGTACAAGGCCGACCCGAACATCCGGGGCACATCCAAAGGTCCTGCCAATCTCAATTGATTGACCCTGTGTGCGTCAGTGGGTAGCTAGCCCGCCACACAGTTGAGCTAACGACACATAGTCGTGTAACTCCTATATGCTTGCAAGACTTGTTACTTTCATTACTGTTCCTTTCTCTTTCTTTATTACTCTTTCTCTGTGCTTTACATAATACTTTCATTTCATATATTAAAGATATCATGTATACTATAGGGGATAAGCATGCATCAAATCAAGACACATTAATATTTACAATTCATCAGTGTTCACCATCTATCATGGCAACATCATAACTAGCATACATACATTACACATACACTTCTTATCCAATCACATCTGCCCTATTCGGGCGACTGAACATACCCTAGCCGCATGGTGTCCATGCGACTGAGTCATGCGATTGGACTTCTATGCGACTGAATTCTCAGTCGGGCGTCTGTATTACTATGCGAATGGGTCTATGCGACTGAATCCTCAGTCGGGCGTCTGTATTACTATGCGAATGGGTCTATGCGACTGAATCCTCAGTCGGGCGTCTGTATTACTATGCGAATGGGTCTATGCGACTGAACCCTCAGTCGGGCGTCTGTATTACTATGCGAATGGGTCTATGCGACTGAATCCTCAGTCGGGCGTCTGTATTACTATGCGAATGGGTCTATGCGACTGAATCCTCAGTCGGGCGTCTGTATTACTATGCGAATGGGTCTATGCGACTGAATCTACTCTGCGATTGGGCTTATGCGACCGAAATCCTCGATCGCATAGCCTACCGTGCGACTGAGACTCAATCGTGCGATTGGACCTCAATCGGGCGATTGGACAACAACTGACACTCATTCGGCCGAATGGCCCTTCAGTCGCATAACCCTAACTGGGCAGCGACTGGAGTTCTTCAAGAACAGTAGTCGCGAACCTAAGTGCTCAGACCCACCTTAAACCCGTTTTTAACCCAAATTGACCCTCCCAAAGCTCAGGGATTCATACTAGGACATCATACAAGCATGTGCAAGTCCTATATCACACTATAATCACATTATCTAAGATTTCATCAAATGGGTCAACTATACACTTTTACAAAACTAGGGTTATTATGTGATCCAGCCCCAAAATCAGTTAAAAACATGTAAATGAGGGGTCCTAGAACTCACATTACAGGTAGAAGTAGATGAACTTCGACTTTGGCTATTTTCTCGACGGATTCGGAGCTCGGACAGCACTTTCCCCCTTTTCTTCTTGGTTCTCGGTCGCCCTCTGCTCTCTTCCCGACTGAAAATGTGAAGTGTTGGGGAGGAGAATGAAGTTGCTCCCCTTTTATACCCACAGCTCAGTCGCACCTGGTCCAGGGGCGACTGGACCTTCAGTCGCATCAACGCTATGCGATTGGACCCCAATCGCACGTGTTCCATTCGGCTCATACTTCATTCGGGCGGTTGAGCTCCAATCGTGCGGTTGAGCTCCAATCGGCCGAATAGCCATGCGGTTGAACTTCAATCGCATAAATCACAGGCGACTGAAGCTCAGTCGCATCACATGCTGAGAAGTCAACTTCCGGGTGTTACACGGTCTTCATAGAACATAGCCATTAACTATCTATCAGTTCTACTTGTAGAAATGCTCACCCTTACCTTGAATTTGGACGAAATTTAAACCATGACATTTGTGTTAATCCCACGAATTCGGACTGATTCTCTAGCTTGTCTATTTCTTTAAATCCTTGAATTTCTCTTCCTTTTCATTTCAAGACAAAAGGTCTATTTTCATACGATTGATAGCTTTTGATATTTGGTAATTTAAAGAATGTCTGGAAGAGGACGTGGACGCGGGAGAAGTAACGATCATGAGTATTACAAGTTTTCTATTCTATACCCTAGGGTGCTAGGATCATGATTCTAGTAAGACCTTGTTAAGGGTAACAAAACATTACTAACACTTGCTATTACTTAAGTCCTGTCCTACTTAGAGCCTTCATGATATTTCCAATCATGACATTAATTTTATCTTCTAAGAGACATTCCTCCACTTAGTATTTCAGTAACTGAGGAACTGATTGAATACTTAGAATGAAAGTGGACTACAGGAAATATAGAAGAGTGATGATACTCTCTATACATACATTACGTTATTCTTGGGGATGATGCTAAGGAAAATTAGGATGTCGTGTAACCGGTTTAAGCACATTCTTAGTATACCGGTGATGCTTATATATAGGGTTATTGAGGTGAGTTCAAAGCCTTGGTGATTAAGTATTATTACCTAAGGAATGAAATGCAAAAGTTAGAATTGTAATTCTAAAATCGTGCAATGGTAGGGTTAGGTCGTGCTCTTTATACTGACAAACTCCATGAATTGACAAAGCTGATGTCATACCTTATGACATTAGACCAAATAGAATTAGGAAGGACAAGCTGATGTCATACCTTATGACATTAGACCAAATAGAATTAGGAAGGACACTGGGAAAATCTAGTGAGTAGCAGAAAGTAGTTGGAGGGTAGAACAAGCAATCTAGCGGTAAGGTAGACAAGAATGCCAATATTGTGAACCTAGCTATGTTGGTTGATACGATTAAGCTAACATGCGTTAAACAGAAACATTAAGAAGGTTGGAGTTCCGACCATTACCATAAAGTGTGCTCTAGGTCGATTAGGACCCCAGGACAAGTTAGAAACAATCAGAATTAGGAAATAGCTATAGCTAGAAAGTAAGAACAGTTAAATTATAGAAATAAAGGTCATATAAGTCAAGGTAATACATCACACGGTCATACAATTACGACTGAAGCAAACCACATTCGACAAAACCAAATTTTGTTACATGCACGTACCTTATCATCAGTAGCTACACATCTATTTGATACCAGGGTTGATAATAGCTTTGATTCTTCTGGTATTATTCTTTAACTTAGCATTAACCCTAGTTGCTTAGAAATTATTTACTCGGTTAAAGTGACCAATGGTAATAATTAGAGGTTACACAAAAATACACGAAGATCATGTCTTTGACATAGACTTCATACCGTATGAATTGGTTATCGAAGCATGAAACCAAGATAGACCATCAGGAGAAGGTGATTCGTCGGAAGCCTCTAGAATTCAATGTGAGAGATCACGTTTGACTCAAAGTCTCTCCCTGGAAAGGGATTGTATGATTTGGAAAGAAAGTGTATTGCCGATGAATCATTTGTTGTTCCATTAGAAGAACTGGAAATCGATGAACAGCTTCCTTTCTTTGAAGAACCAGTAGAGATTATGGATCGAGAAGTCAAAACACTAAAGCGTAGCAAAATTCCCATTGTGCGCGTTAGATGGAACTCTATGCGAGGTCCAGAATTCACCTGGGAACGTAAGGACCAGATGAAATCCAAATATCCGCATTTGTTCGCGGATACAACTTCAGGACCTAACTCCAGCTGAATTTCGAGACGAAATTCTCTCAACTGAGGGATACTGTAACACCTCGTGATTTTTGTTAAATCAAAAATCAACAATCAGACTTCCACTTCTCAAGAAATTCAAGAAACCCAAGCGAGCTGAACACCCTTCTATTGTTGCTGTTAAACCTGACGTTCGGTGTTATTGTATTCTAATTTTCGGGACGAAAATTCCTTCAACAAGGGGATGATGTGACATCCCGTAATTTCAGGTTAATGGCGTCAATTCAACCTTTGTTATTTCAACGTCTTAATGTTATTTAATTAATTAATTATGTAACTTTGTTATGTGGTTAATTAATTAAAGAAAAGATTTATTTAGTGTAAATGTAACGTGTTAGTGGAGAAAGTTGTATAATATAATAATAACAATAAGAAGGGATGTCTGTCATTGTGTTAGTAGAGAAAGTTGAGGAACCATTATGAATATGAAATACCCACTACTCCTTGTTTTAGGCACCCATAACCGATTCATTCCTTCCATATAACAAACACCACAATTCAACCCAACCCCATATGTTTCCCCACCTCACATCGACGGAATATATACATGTATCTGTAATTAAATTATACAAAGTGTATAATTAATTATTGGCATATGCGGATTTGCTTTTGGTTATATAAATAACACAATACTTAAATACACCAATTGCATATATAATTAATACTAATTATTAATCATGAATATAGCACTCCACTAAGCAACTTATATGATTAAATTATCGAAACCCTACCCCATATGTTTCCCTATTCGTATCGTGCTTCGATTATTTTAAAGTCATTCATTAGGACCTAAACCATTATGTTAGTGGAGGGAGTAGGTGAATCAAACTCAATAAATCATCATATAATAACCAACCCTCCCACCCCATACGGCTCCCCACAACCACCCCCAGCCATAAAACTCTTCTTCTTCATTGAACACCCTCAAGAAAACCCGAGAGACACATCTGCCGTCGGCACCGCTACTCGCGCGAACAAGCATCAACGACAACCCTCCTCCCTTGCAACAGCCGGCAGCCCTTCCTCCACTTGCGCCAGACACTTCGACACCACCCGGCGTTCGCGAGGACAGACCGGAGCAACCTTACGGTATGAGTTTCATTGTAGTTGTTACAATTTTTAGTTTCGGTTCACGGTTGCGGGTTCAGTCTCATCTCGGTTAAGGGTTCGTGTTTCATGTGTTCTAGTGTGTGTAATCACCATGGATACGCTCGTATGAGTTCATGCTAGTTCATGATACCCATGTACGTGTTTTCTATGCGTTACCATGTGTTGCGTTCGTGAACCCACGATGGATACATATTTTCTGCGTATGTAAACAAATTCTGGTATATACGTATTGTACGATGCGTATATGTGTGTGTGTTTCTGCGTATAAGTTCCGTGTATGTATGGTTGCGTATATGTTTCTACGTACGTATATGTTTCTGCATACGAATATGTTTTCTGCGTACATATATGTTTCTGCCGTACATATAGGTATTTGCATTACGTATGTACATAGGGGTGTATTCTGCGTATATATTTGTGTGTGCGTGTGTTCTCTGTGTATATATATATATTTGGTTCTTCATGGGTTGTATGTATGTGTGAACCGTGCTGTGTGTGAACTGTGATGTGTGTTCCTGTGCATGAATCGTGTGTGTGTGTGTTTGTAGTTATTCCCATGAGTGTGTGAGGTTAGTGTGTGTGTATATATATGCTATGCATAGGTTATGTGTGGTGGTGCTGCTGCATATATAGATGCATGTATATAATTGTTTAAAAATAATAAATAGTGGGCTGCCAAATGAAGGCATAATCATAATTGTGTGTGTATGTAATATGCATGCGTGAATTGTATATGTATATCTATTATTGTGTGGTGCATGCATGTGTAAGTATGCAGGTGTTGGTTGGGATTTAGGTGGGCACATGGGAGAAGTATGTATGAGTTGGAATTGTCAAGTTGCATGTGTTACATAAAATGTAAATTATGGGGTGGATTGCAGTAGGTTCCCCGATGGTATCTAATAAGGTATGTTGTGCATGATAATTTTAGGTGCGAGTAAAAAAAAAGATAATATGTTATACGGGTGTATAATAGACATCTGTATATTAAGTAGTGAGGATTATGTATTACTAAACGTGTGAGTTGTGTTTTAAAGACAAATAATAATAATAATAATAGTAATCGTAACGACAATAATAATAATACTAATATTATTATTATTGTAATTAAATTGGTATAAGCGAGAGTAATTCGGTTTTATGTATTTAAGGTGAATTGGTATGTTTTGATACTTGTCTGGGAATGGGAAAACATCGATGACCAACACCGTAACCGAGTCGTGAAACGCGAAACCGTACGATCACATTATTGGTATTTAATATTAATTGAATATTAAATGAAACACAGGTTAACCGAAACCTTAACTGTTGCTCGAGCATTATTTCTCTGCTGTGCAATCAAGGTGAGTTTACAGCCCCACTTTTATTTATATACTCTTTTGGGGGAGAGAAACATGCTGTTTTCATAAACGTTACATTACATTGGATTTTTGTAATACTGCATATACTTGATACTATGGTGTTATACTTGCCCAACGGACCGTTAATATGGACTTAGCGAGGTAATTGTTAGTAGTACTACTGGGATTGACATACCCCACCCGGGCTGTCGCGCTAGCACAACGTTCGTCAAACGGGTGAACGGTTAGCCTAATTACAAGTGTTGTGGTGTGTGATCCACATCCGGGCCTGTTTTATTATTTGATTACATGTCAGCTCGGCCGCGATTTCATACACATAGTGATCATTAAGGACTAGCTACCCATTATATGCTTTAATTACTAAATCCGGAAATTTCATTATACTTGACGGATTACAAAATCCGGGAATTTCATTATACTTGACGGATTACAAAATCCGGGAATTTCATTATACTTGACGGATTACAAAATCCGGGGATTTCATTATACTTGACGGATTACAAAATCCGAGGATTTCATTATACTTGACGGATTACATAATCCGGGGATTTCATTACTGATACTTAGCGGATTACATAATCCGGGATTTCATTACATATACTTATTGGATTACATAATCCGTGGATTTCATTACTGATACTTACTGTTTTCTGATAAACTTGTGAACTCACCAGTCTTGTACTGAGATTTTGCATGTTTTCTCTCAGGACATTGATGTGGCACGTTTAGGAGCACAGCATCCACCGCATGTCATTCCGCATTCATCTCAAACTGTTTTCAAGACTTAATTCCATGTAATGGATTGGACGCGTGTTTGCGTGTTCCAAAAACCGTTGTTAAATGTTTTCCTGTTTTCGCTTCCGCACAACTTAAATATATTTGGTTTGTTTCATTAAAATTAAACAACTTATATGATTTGTAATTATCGAGTCGTTTGGTGTAACTGATGTTTATCTGAGATCCTGGTTGTGTCACACGCCTGACGGTAAAACCCCGTACGTGGAAAATGAGGGTGTGACACAATGTCGATTAGGTCAGCATATGAAACCCTACCATATGTGTCGCGTCTTCTAGGGAAGTTCCTAAACACACTATTATGATGAATCCTCATAGAAAACATGTTTGATTCATTCCCTGTTAACATAAACATGAAGATAAGTAGATAATCAACATTTCTTTGGGTTTTGTTTGAAAAAGATAGAACCTTTACAAATTTGAAACTTACCGTACTTCGCATTCACATCTATATCAATATGTGGGCCTCTTATAACCCATTGTATCTTCAATCATAGCTAAAATGAACTTTGATTTTGGGATATTCAAGATTAATCACGTCTTTTGATTTTCGGTTCTTGATGTTCAGTGTAACAATGAAGATGATGAGTTAGTGAAGTTTTTCAATATGATAGAAATGACAAATAAGGTGAAGGAATATACAACTCTCGATAACTGACAGTGATATTAGTCTATGACATGATGATACAGGTAACTTGAAAAGTATGCAGTGCTCTCACTTAGGTGTTGTTTATTTTTTCTGTAGCAAAATCTCTACAGTCTACGGACCACATCTGCACACATCTGTGGTAGAAGATGTGGACCAAACCTTCGCAATCTATAACAAGAAGAGTGTATGCTTTTTAACGTCTGCAGACTGCTAAAATTAACTGGTGGTGGTATACGGCAGTGTTGGATGGTGGTGGTGGCGGACGGTGTGGTGGACAGTGGTGGGCGATGGTGGCGGACATGGGTAGTGGTAGGTGATGGTGGCGGACATGGGTGGTGGTGGGTGATGGTGGCGGGCATGGGTGGTGGTGGGTGATGGTGGCGGATGATGGTGATGGCGGACGATGGTGCTGGACGTTGGTGGTGGTAGGTGATGGTAATGGATGGCGGTGGGTGGCTGACGGTGGTGATGAAGGACGGTGGTGGAGGAGGTGATAGTGGTGGTGGTGGTGGTGGACATGGATGGTGGTGGGTGATGGTGTTCATTCCTCTGCATATTTTAGAAGACTTTAGTGAAAAGTCTTCTAAAAAAACAAACACTGTACAGACCTCAACGTCTGCGCGGCGCAGACAAAAGAGATCAGGAAGAGCTTTTATGAAAAACAAACACCCCCTTAGGCAACACGTGTGGCAAGTTAACATTAGTAATAGACGGTCATCAATGGTTGGGACCTTTTATGTTACCCACTACCAAAGTTTGAACTAACGGTGTAATTTATGAGACTTATAGATCAGAAATAAAATATGACTATAGCAACAGGACCTTCTGTCTGATTAACTTAGAGCATTTATAAATTTTTAAAAATATGTGAGTATGTTTAGTATATTTTATAGAATGGTTTTGAGTGGTTGTGAGTGAAAGAAAGAAAAAAATGTTATTGTTGATTGGTATATTTGAATAACCATTTTTCAATCCCTATAAATTTTTAAATATTTTTAAAGTGGTTGTGAGTGGAGAAGAGAGAAAAAACTAATAAAAATGGTATAAAAAGTATTATTTAATTAAAAAAATAGAGAAAATATAATAAATTTTAATATAATTATATAGATAAAGATTAATAATATACTGAAATGCTCTTACATAAATAAAACAAAACTATATGTTGAAAATCATGATGAAATTTGGTTATTCGAAAGTCATATGATAATGTGACATACACATGCTACATATTAGACAAAACAATTAAAACAAAACAAATTACATAAATAGTCATTGTTTTAAAGTCGTATTGTAAGTTTATTTAATTTGTTTACAAACTAAAAACATAATCGTCATTGTTTATTCGTATTTGGTCCCTTTTACTTTGGTCCCTTTTACTAATAACGTTAAACTTAGGTCAAATAGTTATAACTCATAGTTTAGAAAAAGGTATTAAAAACAAAGAGAGAATTACATATTTCTCTTTATAAACTTGCTAAGTTACATATTCCCTCAAAACAAAAGTTTTCAATGCATAATGTACAGTACTCTTCGTAATATCCCTTCCTCTTATTCTTTCATCTTTCGGCCCTCTCTCTCTTGTTACTCCCTCCATTATTTCATGTTTGTGTAACATTAATTATACATACAGTTTTCAACTAACTCATGATTTGCAACTCATTGAGTAGTATTAGTTTGAGAAACGTCAACCTAGTTGGCTCATATAAAAACATTGGAGTTGAAGGTAGCTCGCTCATCAAACTAAATTTTTTGTTTGTGGTGTTTATTAAATCTAGTTATTCAAATTCTAGAATTTTCAACTTGATCTTTAATTCAATTCTAATACGAGCATCCGCATTCATAAGAATTCAAGTTAATTCGATAAATCTATAGTTAAAATATAGTTAAGCTTAAAAATATCCTCTAAGCATTCTTTTTACAACCTATCCATGCTAGCTATAATTTCTTTGGAAATTGAAATAAATAAATAAATAAAACTTTGAAATTAGAAAAATAAATTACAAAAATCCAAAATTGCAACATCCAAAATACAAAATTAGTCAAAGTTCAAAATAGTATGCTAACAGTTGATAATGCAGCATCAAATAGCTGTTTAAAGAAAGAAAAAAAGAAAAAAGAAACAATTCATAATGTAAAGTCCTCATGTACAACTTGCAATGCAAGACTTTTGTTTTTCTTTATTAATGGTGTTTAAAGTCGGATATTCAAAATTTTAGGTATCCGAATTTATGATATCCGAAAATTTCAGATATAGTAGAAATCACTATCCGTATCCGTATCCGAAATTTCGGATATCGGATATCCAAAATTTCGGATACGGATACGGATACGGATAGTGATTCGGATATTCGAAATTCATTTTTTATTTTAGTTTTTAGTTTTTTCACAATAATTAGACATATGGAATTATAAAATAATATAAAAAACCAACTCATATCATAAAAGTCCCAATATACACTAAAGAATCTCAATCTAAAGTAAAAAAATATGTCTAAAATTTAAAAAAAAATATTTTTTAGATTTCGGATAATTGGGTCTCCACCAAGGATCAGCATTGAGTCCTTTTCTTTTCACGGTAGTTTTGGATGAGTTATCCAAAAATATACAGGGGTCAGTTTCGTGGTGCATGTTATTTGCTGATAACATTGTATTAATAGCAAAGAATAAAAGTATGCTTAATTATAGGTTAGAAGAGTGGAGAAATGTATTAGAGCGCAAAGGCTTAATGATAAGTCACTTTAAAACGGAATACATGCATTTGTAACTTCAGTGGTGCGAACGAAGAGGACACCCAAATTAGTATTCAGGATCTGGTGATTCCAAAACGAATAGATTCAAGTATCTTGGCTCCTATGTCAAGGAGAACGGAGAAATTTACAGTGATGTTGCCCACCGTGTCCAGGCAGGATGGTGCAAATGAAGAGTAACACCGGGGATTTTGTGTGACAAGAGGTTCCCAACAAAACTAAAGGGAAAGTTCTATAGAGTAGCAGTAAGACCTGCAATGTTATACGGAACAGATTGCTGGGTCATGAAAAAAGTCACAAGGGAGGCAGGTGGAGGTCAGATAGATAAGAATGCTGAGGTGGATGTGTGGCCACACAAGGATGGATCGGATGAGGAACGACGTGTTATGACAGAGATTAGGGGTGGCATGCATCACTGACAAAATTCGGGAGGGGAGATTGAGATGGTTTGACCACGTTAAGAGGAGACAGATAACAGCACCGGTTAGAACGGTAGATAACATTGTCTTAGATGGTAGGAGGGGTAGAGGAAGACCAAAGTTGACGTGGGAGGAGTTGATTAGGCGGAACATGTTAGAGTTGCACCTCTTCGAGCACATGATGAGGATAAGAGTGACTGGAGGCGTAGAATTAAGGTTAAGGACTGTTAGGTGGTGTTTGTTTTTTAAAAAAACCTCTTCCCCACCTCTTCATCTGCGCGCATACAGACGCGGGAAGAGGTTTTGAGTGCGCAGGCTGTTTGTTTTTTGAAAGACGTTTCATTAAAAAACGTCTGCGCGAGGTCTTCTTGGTGCAGACATGGACTATGTCTTCAGGCGGGAAGACATATCATAAAACCTCTTCTCCCTCATATCTCCCCTCAAAACCCCATCTCCACCACCACCAACCACCGATCTTAAGTATCATGGCCAACGTTCAACCCCCATCTCCTGACATCGTCGCGCCACCACCGGCCGGTGACCTCCCCTTCTACCATCGCAGGGTCTACAACGACCAACACGACCAACACACCCCGGAAACCCTCACCACCGTGACCAACACACCCCCTCACGAATACACCCCTGAAACCCCACCGTGCAGTCACAACCCCATCACTGACAACCTCACCACCACGACCCTTACCCCCATCTCCCACCTTACAGATCTCCTGGATCCACGCCTGGACCGTCGATTCGCAGGGGGTTATCACTCAGGTTAGAGAGTATTTCAACACCTCACTCACTGTAACTCGATTCGTTCACTCTGCTAAACAGATTTCGTTGAATTGTCCTTCGGTTTGGGAGAGTAGCCTCTCAAATCGTGTTGGAAAATCGTTCCTGGTTTGGTTTTAGCGATATAAGCTGAAATTGGTTGTTTACCGAGTAGAGAAGGAAGGAGTATGAATGCAGGGTGTTACTTGAGGTATTCAACAGAGAAGTTCTTCAACAATGATTCAGAAGAAGATGGGGTAATTCAGGTATTTCACATGACCCTTTCTCTGTGTAATTGTTTAATTTTTATGGGTTTTGTTCTTCGATTCAAGATCATTTGATTTCTGCAAAAAATAAATTTTTGATTTGATAAAGTTTGGATTTTTAGATTTTGTTTTGGGTTCTGTGTGAATTTGTTGGATTTGTTTCTGTATGTTTATTAATTTTTGCTTGTTGATTAAGTTTTTGGTCACTTTGAAAACTTTTTTTTCAATCTTTTTTATTCAACTGTGATCCCGATGTCCTGAAGCTTCATGTTTAGTTGAAGAAAATGATTGTGTTCTGTGAGCTAATGCTTGTTTATCACTCTGCACTTTGACTTTATATTATTGATCATATTTACAATTTTAGTGAGCTAATGCTTGCTATCCTGTTTGTATGATTGTGTGGATTTTGAGTGATGATCATGAATGGTTGATGGTAGGTTATCAACTTATGATCAATAATAATTATTAGAAAACATGCAAGAAAGATACGATTAAAGCTACGATGTTAATAGGAATCAATTAAAAAACATTATAATAAAATGAAAATTAATCTAATTGAGTAGTGAATGATTGTGCATTTGGGGAGAAATTGAATACTGTTAAAAAACAAACAGTCTTTTTCTTGCAGACTGCAGACATTTGGTCCACCTCTTCTGTTGCAGATGTCTGCAGATGTGGTCCGCAGACCGCAGACGTTTTCCTGCAGAAAAAACAAACAGCACCTTAGTGAGAATAGGTTGAGATAGCCCTGCTTGTGACATAGGTAGACTCTCTGTTTCTTTTATATGTGAAGGGCTATATAGGATTAAGAATAGGAGCTTTTAGGGCAATAATAGAGCAGAGTAATTAGGAGATGTTTATTGAGGGTCCGCTTTTTATTTTATTTTAATAATCTGTCTGCCTTTTTATTTATTGTCTAATATTATATGTGGTCTATATGTCATTGTGTTTTGCTAAACTAGTATTTGAAATATACGTAATATGCCAGTAATCTTGTGGGCTAATACAAGATTAAGATAGGAGCCTTTTATTTTTATTTTTTTTCAGATATCCGAAAATTCAAATATTTTAGATTCGGATTCTTGGATTCGGATATTTTAAACACCTCTAAATTAAACACCCTGAAAGTTGTATTTTCTCTCACCTCACGTTTAGTTATGGTTTCACTTTATATTGCACATTTATATATTGTTTTTATCACATTTAAATTTTTTGTTTCTCTTATAAATTTTGAAACTAACGTCTTACCAATTTGGAATATTCCATTAAGAATGTATCTTATACATGTTTCGGTGTATATTTCATTTAAAACGGAATTACACGTCATATAAAATTCAAATTGTAAGTGCATATTTTAATCAAAGTTAAGGCTTCTAACTGTTTAGTTCTCCATGTCTTGTCTCAACCATGGGTTTGCAATGGTTTTTTTTTTTATATAAATTTGTAATTGTTATGAAAGGACTTTTAGGTTTTCTATTTTCTTATCTTAAATATGTGTGTGTTCACAATAACGTTTCAAAGTTATTTTTTAATTTAATGCTCCCCACAATACAGAAGTTCTTAAAACTGCTTCAAAATAAAGTAGAAACATCCAAGTTTGTTACTTCGTATATGGAAAAAGGACAACAACTTATCAAAAAGTCCCACAAAAAGTATTTAAAAGTTCAATGTTTTATAGTTATATACACACAATACAACTAGAAATGTTATATACACTTTGAACTCAAATGGAACCGAAAACTGTGCATACAAATTCCATTGGGATGCTAATTTAATTCAAAGTAGGATTTGAGTCATGCGCATTGCTGTAAAATTCTTTTGTAACAAAGTGATTGTTTTCTTTTTTTCAAGATTTTGATCTATTGTTACAAGTTTGATTATTTTCAAACTCGTTTGTGTCACGTTAGCAATTGATAATCATTCAATTGATGATATTGAAGAATATTATGAAAACCCCGTTTTCGGGTTAACCTCGCTCATTTAATCTATCCTCCCTCCGTTACATTGGAATTAATTAAATCATGATTAATCAATTCCTTTCTTAAATACTAACAATGTTATTATAAGTACTAACTAAACATAATTAACTTATAGTAATTAACTAAAACTAAAGTAAAAAAATGTCAATTAGTAGGCCATAGAGGACCAAAAGTTAACTTTTTACACAAAGTCCATATGAAGTCGTAACCCCCTTCCCTCGCCATTCCAACTGAAACTCAATCTTCTGTAACCCTAGTCATTAGAAGGATCTGCCGTCAACCTGCCTCTCCGCATGCGAACAACCTACCCCGGTGATTTCCTCTCTGCAACCGTGAAGCATACGTCAGTGATTCTCGGTGTTATACGACAACCTAGTTGATCCAAGCAGCCCTCGCATCCGATAACTTCGGACGGCGGCCCCGTCTCTCCTTTCTACAACTTCGTGCGTCGGCGATTCCGCTCCTTAAATCGAGTGCCATTAACTCTGGTTCTTCTTGTCGCATGAAAACTTCCGGTATCGTTTTCTCATCCTCGTTCGATGGTTTCGATTGTTACTGTTTCGTTTCAGTTTTTTGGTTGCTTGTTGTCGGTTTCGGTTAGGGTGGTGTGGTTTGGGCTGTGTCGGGGATGTTTTGTCACACCCCCTGAGAGCGGAAACACGGGGATGTAAAGAACGGGATCGTCATAACACATTGTTATAATAGAGATGCAATATATGCAATTGATGATAAAGCGTGTCATGACGACAACCGAACACAAGAAGACTTGTGTCGTGTTTAGTCAATATTCACGATAACATAGCCATAAGCATAAACATTGTAATTGATTCACATAACCAAAAATAACATCATTCTAATGTAATTCCCACAACCCGGGAACAAGTATTCAAAAGAATAATTATATGTAATCAGGCCAACAATGTTTCAAAAGAATGTTTGTCAAGTATTGTATAGTTTCAAAATGTATCCTAGGGTCTCCACTAAGGCAGCACACCTAGATCTTCAATTAGCATTGTCACCTGAAAAGATATGCTCAAATGGTCAACAAAAATTTGTTGGTGAGCTCGCAGGTTTAAATAGTAAGTAAATTGATGCTGCATAATAGTTTTATGGAATACCGTGTATACAGTTATAAGTAAGCAAATCACATAACCCTGAGCTTTACAACCAAACCTACCGACGTACACACAGAATCTTGTCGGAATATATTCACCCAAGGGCCCGTTCCAAGCCACTGTTGGTACCACTAGTATACCAACAAACAAGGATGGGGGTGTCAACCCAGTAATACTACCAATACCTATCCGTCGGTTTCCAACACCAGAATTAATGGTTGTAAAGAAAGTACCACACAGCGACTCATGTATGTATCAGATAAGTACACAAAACAGTAACACGTTGATTCCAAGAATGTAAGTTGTACAGCATAAAAATGGGTGAGCATACTTTTCCCCCAAGTTTGTAAATAATTGAAATATTAAATAAGCATAAAAAGGGGCCACGAAACTCACTTGTTTGGTGGTAAGTATGAATGATCAAGTTTCCAAATGATGTAAGTGATAACGGTCAAACAACTATTATCAGTTATCGTTAAGCGTTAATGATATGTTTAATGAAAATAGTATCGTTCGATCGGTTCGGGTCGTATCAGTTCGGTCACGCAGAACACACACCAGTAGACATAAGTAGTAGATCTTATATAGATTCGAGTACTTGGAATCGTCTTCATTGCCGATGATATTAGTGTAAAGTTTCATTGTTGTTAGAGATGTACTTAGTAAATTTTAGTAGTTACAAATCATTTCTTGATAATTGTAACAATCGTTAACGTTGATTAGATTTGTGATAACATTAGTAAGTTTTATAGTGTTAACTTTAATATTGTCATTAGCAATTGCGACCGTATCGATGTCACCTTAACATCACACGACATACATACCCCACACACACGAGAAGGAAATGCACACGCAAATAACTTCAGTCGCACGACAGGACCAGACGCACGACTCAACGCTCCATCCGCACGAATCAACCTCCATTCGTACGAATGAACCTTCACTCGTGCGACTCAGTCTTCAGTCATACCACACAACAATCAATCGCATAACTTAACATCCATACGCACGAATCAACCTTCATTCGCACGAATCAGCTTCATTCGTACGTGAATCTCCATTCATGCGACTCAGTATTCAGTCGTGCGATACACGCACAATCGCACATTCATCCGCAGGATTCAATCGCACGCATAACACACACTCGCACGTTTTAGTCGCACGACACACCCAGTCGCACAACTCAGTCGCACGATAGACTCAGTCGCACGACTCAGTCGCATGACACACCCAGTCGCACGGCTCAGTCGCATGGCAGACCCAGTCGCCAGAACAGCAGAATTGTGACTGCAGAAGTGCAGAGCAGCCTTCGGCTTCTCCGTGCATGAGATTTACACCACAAGCACTTCCAGAAACACATTTCACACGCACACCTACCAGAAGAACGCACAAAAAGACATCACACGCACCCACACGACCTCATGTGCTCGGGTTGGCCCCAGCACCCGAAACACTTCAAGGACAGTAGAAAAACACAAGAAAAGGGACGACCAAAGTCGTCTACCTGCAAGATGGAGTAGACTCAGCTGTAGCCGAGGCTTGCCGGTGAAAACACGAAGAAGGGGCGGTTTTGGTGCAAGGAGGAGGAGAAAGTGGAAGAAGAAGATGATGATAGAGAGAAGAATGAAATGGAGGCTAGGGCTGGAAATAGGGTATATATACCCAGCCCTAGTTTGGCAAAATGTCACATTTGGTCCCTGCACTTAACCCCCGAGTTCCCATTTTGTTTTCAGTTAAAAACGACCTTAAATCGGTAGTTATATTAATGATAAAATGTAAATAATGGTATTAATAACTTAAAATGGTCTTATTAATAACAATAATAATAAATACAATAGGTTTAATAGTAACGATAACGATGATTGTAAGATTTCTAAAATAATAGCAACGCTAACAACGAGGACACAAGCAGCATGATAATAAACAAATAATGTACACATGAATAGTTTATAATATAAAGAATGAACGATCAAAGAAGGGTTAACGGAAGTCACGTTAAATAACGGACCTTTTGGTGACGGATGTCACAGTATACCCCAGTTGAGAGAAGTTCGTCCTGAAATTCAGCTGGAGTTAGGTCCTAGAATATCATCCACAAATAGGTGCGGATACTTGAGTTTTATTTGGTCTTCCCGTTCCCACGTGAATTCTGGTCCTCGTTTGGAATTCCATCTCACGCGGACGATAGGTATCTTGCTGCGCCTTAATCGTTTGACCTTTCGGTCCATGACCTCGATAGGTTCTTTGACAAAATGAAGCTTCTCGTCAATCTTGATTTCCTCAATTGGTACATGAAGAGTTTCATCCACCAAGCACTTCTTAAGGTTCGATACGTGAAATGTATCGTGTACACCACTGAGTTCTGGTGGCAACCTTAATCGATATGCCACTGGACCGATTCTTTCCATGATTTCGAATGGTCCTACGTATCTCGGGCTAACTTCCTTTCTTTCCAAATCCTACAATCCCTTTCCAGGGAGAGACTTTAAGTAGAACGCAATCTCCCACGTTGAATTTCAGAGGTTTCCAACGGTTGTCGGCGTAGCTCTTTTGACGATCTCTGGCTGCTTTTACTCTGTCTTTGATTTGGAAAATCTTGTCTGTTGTTTCCTGAATGATCTCTGGGCTTGTCAGCTGGCTTTCACCAATCTCTGCCCAACAAACTGGAGATCTACATTTCCTCCCATACAATGCTTCAAATGGAGCGCATCCAATGCTCGTATGGTAGCTGTTGTTGTAAGAGAACTCAATCAATGGTAGATGATTGTCCCAGCTACCACCAAAATCGATTACACAAGCCCTGAGCATGTCTTCCAATGTTTGTATTGTTCGTTCACTTTGACCATCTGTTTGTGGGTGATATGAGGTACTCATATCTAATCGAGTGCCCATCACTTTCTGCAGTGTCTGCCAAAATCATGAAGTAAATCGGTTATCACGGTCGAATATGATCGACACTGGCACTCCGTGCCTTGTCACGACCTCCTTTATGTACAATCTCACCAACTTGTCCATCTTGTAATCCTCTCGGATCGGTAGAAATGAGCAGACTTCGACATACGGTCCACTATAGCCCATATCGAGTCGTGTCCACTATTCGTTCTAGGAGTTTGGTAATGAAATCCATGGCTATGTTTTCCCATTTACATTCAGGAATTTCCGGTTGCTGCAGTAATCCTGATGGTTTTTGATGTTCAACTTTAACTTTCGAGCACGTCAAGCATCGGCTTACATACATAGCTATGTCTTTCTTCATGCCTGGCCACCAGTACAGATCTTTAAGATCGTGGTACATCTGTCTGCACCAGGATGAACAGAATATTGTGTCTTGCGTGCTTCATCCATGATTAGGGTACGGACATCTCCCCATTTGGGTACCCGTATACGATCCATGACATACTGTAAGCCATCTTCCTTGCAAATCATCTTTTATCCAACCCTACCCTCGAAATTCTTCTCCCGTAAGTTTTCTTCTTCCAACGCCTCACTTTGTGCAATTAGGATCTGGCTTTCAGATTCGTTTGAATAGTCAATCCTAGGGCTCAAGCACGTAGCAGTTTCACGTGATCTTTAAGGCTTAAAGCATCATCCACACAACGTTTGCTTTCCCCGCATGATACCGGATTTCACAATCGTAGTCATTAAGTAGTTCCACCCATCGCTGACGCATATAAGTTCCTTCTGATCCAGATATGTTGGAGGCTCTTATGATCCGTGTAAATGATGCATTTGGTTCCATACAAGTAATGCCTCCATATCTTAAGTGCAAATACTACAGCGCCCAACTCCAGTCATGAGTCGTATAGTTCTTTTCATGCACCTTAAGTTGTCGTGAGGCGTAGGCAATCACCTTATCCTTCTGCATTTAGCACACATCCCAATCCTTGATGTGAAGCATCGCAGTACACCACAAAATTATCAGTTCTGTCCGGAAGGATAATATCGGTGCATTGCACAATTTTCTTTCAGTGTTGGTACGCTTGTTCTTGTGCATGTCCCCAATCAAACTTCTATCTTTCTGAGTCAGAAGTGTTAATGGTTGAGCGATCTTTGAAAAATTCACGATGAAACGTCGATAGTATCCGGCCAATCCTAAGAATTACGGTATTTCTGAAGGTGTCTGGGGTGCATCCCAACCGCTTCAATCTTACCGGGATCTACGTGAATCCCATTTTCGTCACCACGTGTCCCAAAAACTTCACTTCTCGTAGACAGAACTCGCACTTCGAGAACTTAGTGAAAAGTTTCTCTTCTTGTAATAGACTCTGTATTGCCCAAAGATGTTCTTCATGGTCCTCTTTCGATCGAGAGTAGATAAGTATATCATCTATGAATACGATCATGAACTTATCCAGATAAGGTTTACACACCCGATTCATCAGGTCCATAAACACAGCTGGTGCGTTAGTCAACCCGAACAGCATGACCAAGAACTCATAGTGCCCATAACGAGTTCTAAATGTTGTTTTCGGTATGTCATCGTCGAAAACCCTTAGTTGATGGTATTCCGAACGAAGGTCAATCTTGGAGAAATACGAGTCTCCTTGCAACTGATCGAACAGATCATCGATTCTGGTAAGAGGATATCGATTCTTCATGGTCAATTAGTTCAGCTTGCGATAATTGATACATATACGGAACGACCCATCTTTCTTTTTGACAAATAATACCGGTGCTCCCCATGGTGAGTGACTCGGCCAGATAAAACCCTTATCCAGTAGTTCCTGTAATTGGCTAGATAACTCTTGCATTTCTGATGGCGTTAACCGATACGGCACCTTTGCTACCGATGTAGCTCCAGGAATCAACTCTATATGAAATTCCACCTGTCGTGGAGGAGGCAACCCGACAAGTCATCAGGGAATACATCCGGGTAGTCTCGTACTACGGGAATATCTACTAACTTGTTTGTCCCCTTCTTTATTTCCACTACATGGGCAGAAACACGTAACACTGCTTTCGTAAACATCGACGTGTCTTCATGCAAGATATAAGCTTTAGGGTTCTCCCCGATCGTTCTCCTTGAATCCTGAGTACCTCCCCGTCTGGCATGGGGATTCGTACTACTTTTTCCGATAGACAATCTCAGCTCCGTGTTTCGACAACCAATCCGTTCCCCAATCACATCGAAACTTCCAGCTCAAAAGGTATTAAGTCTATATCGAAGGCATGGTTTTCCAATATCATCTAGCACTTTCTAATAATCTCGTCAGCCTGTACAATTCTACCGTTAGCCATTTCTACGGAGTAGCTAGTTCTAGCCTACTAGGTTCAAGTCAAGCATGTGAGCAAATTCAGATGATATAAACTATTGTCTGCTCCAGTATCAAACAATATAGATGCGAAGTGGTGATTAAGCAAGTACGTACCCGTAATGACATTCGGTCCTGACGGGCGTCGTTTGCTCTGATGACGAACGCACGTCCACTGGTAGCATTTCCTTGATTCCCTTGGCCTTGATTACCAGCTATGGCCATCACTTGTGGTTGGTGATTTCCTTGCTGACCCGGCGCCCGATTCAGTCTGGGGCACATGTTCCAGTAGTGACCCGGGCTTCCACACTCATAGCAAACCCTAGCATTCCCTGCGAGGTTAACCGCGTTGACCGGTGCCACTAGATTCGATGCTACTCTACAGTTTTTCGCTAGATGCCCCGGGCGTCTACAGTTCACACACACCCGGCACTGCATCGCTGGGGGATGATGGAAGTTACACCTATCACATTTGGGTACGGCCCGACGTATTCCCTCTTGCCTTGTGTCACGGCCACAAATTTCCTGGTTGTCTTGGCCCGTTTGTCAAACTTCCCGGTACTCGACCTGCTCGCTTCTCCAATGTCCTTCCTCTTCTCAGTCCTTTCCCCAAACCCCAGTTCTCACCATCTCGTCTGTTAAAGTACCAGCCTTCAAATTGCACTCTGAATAGTAGGAGGAGCTACTGCTGTTACCATTGCCCGGATTTGAGGCACAAGTCCCCAGATGTACCTTTCGATCCTCTTGGATACCGGAGTTACCAGGTATGGAACCAGTCTTGCCAACTTGTGAAAACGATCAGTATAAGCTGCGTGCCCAGCTCCTACCATAGCATGATTCTAGAACTCCTGCTCTAACTTCTGCATCTCATTGAGTGGACAATATTCTTCAGTGATCAATGCTTTAAACTCATCCAAGTCATCTGCATTGTTGATTCTCTTCCCCTTGCTTGAATTTGTGTGTTCCACCAAGTTAGTGCTTTGCCCTGTAGTGAACACGTGGCATACTTATCTTTTGGCTGTCTAGGCATTCACTTATATCAATGACTGCCTCCATCTTCTCAAGCCATCTAGTTAGGGCTATCGCCCCACCTTCCCATCAAATTCTTTCGATTTACAGGCCACAAGCTCCTTGTAAGAACATCCCCGCCTAGTATTAACAATCCCAGTTTCATTACCAGCTGTTCCACCATTCTCAGTATCTTCCCTTGTTCCTGGTTATGCTCATTGTTAGTATCGTATCCCCGTGGAGATTATGATTCAGAAGGGTGTCGCTCACTTGAGTCACTATCATTGGAATGAGTGCGGCTAGCTGCTGAGCATCATAGCAGCTATATCGGGGTTCCAGTCCCCTGATTGTTGCCGGCGGCGGACCACCCCTATTCCTGGTGGCCTACCTCTACCTCTGTCCCATGGGGTCTCACCTTCACCACTTGTACTGCGGGTGACTCTTTGAAGCGACATCTTCTAATCATAAAAGAAGTAAACATGTAAACTTTAGTCACATTAAGATACATTTAATTCCACTCATCAAGTTCCAACATTTCATGCTCCAGTCAATCAAGATCATCACGTAGCCCAGTTCAAGCACATTCTTGGTATATCGATGATACTTATATATAGGGTTCCCCATAGCGTTCCCACCACATCCAGATATACCGAGAACGATGCTTAAACTGGTTACATGACATCCGATTTTTCTTAACATCATCCCATGAATAACGTAATGTATGTGTAGAGAGTATCATCACTCTCCTACAACTCTTTAAAGTCCATATTCATTCTAAGCATTTAGTCAGTTCCATAGTTACTGAAATGCTAGGCGGAGTAATGTTTCATAAAGAGTAAGACTATATCATAATTGAAATCCTATGAAGGCTCCAAGTAGAATAGGACTTAAGTAATAGTAGAGGTTATGAATGTTTTACCATCATTAATAAGGTCTTACTAGAATTATGATTCTAATGTCCTAAGGTATAGAATGGAAGACTTGTACTACTATGATCGTTACCTCATGGTAAGATTAGCCAGGCTTCACATGCACTGCAAATTGAAATTACGTGTGTACCCGTAATGGTAATTTGCCTTGCATGGTCCCCCTCAGCTTCACCTACCCAAGTTAACATCACAGTATCAACATCATTCATCATGCACAGATCATGTAAGTTCTCATGTCCATGGACCAATGGTATTCCAATAGTAGTCCGTCATAACAAATAGAATCCAAGCACATAATCTCAATTAGTCTAACAAAAGTTGCCTATACCTTCTTCTTTCGGGACTTCAGGCATAACTATCTCAGGGTCGGACTCATTACCCGAGATCAACGCTGCGCGTGATCTATGAAGATCCTTTCAGGTTGGGTATCCCGACCTAATAGTATATGCAGTGCGTATAGGAACGGAAGAATCTAGTAGAAGACATCCCGTGAGGAAGAGTAAGAGTAATAGTGCCTTCCTCAGGATGGTCAGATAACAAGACATAGAGATGAAGAACAAGTATAGAGATAAGAACAAGTATATAGGAACATACATGTAATATCAGATGCAAGACAATCCTACCATGCATTCTACATGAAGGTTCCTCGGTTATAGTCTAGGTCAGGTGATTTGCCTAATTCTCTATAACCAATGGCTCTGATACAAGTCTGTCACACCCCCGCTGAGAGCGGAAACACGGGATGTAACAAGACAAGATCGTCATAACACATTGTTAATAATAGAGATCCAATATATGTAATTGATGATAAGCGTGTCATGACGACACCCGACACAAAGAAGACTTGTGTCGTGTTTAGTCAATATTCACGACAACTAGCCATAAGCATAAACATTGTAATTAATTCACATAACCAAAAATAACATCATTGTAATGTAATTCTCACAACCCGGAACAAGTATCCAAAAGAATATTTTTATGTAATCAGGCCAACAATGTTTCAAAGAATGTTTCAAGTATTGTATAGTTTCAAAATGCATCCTAGGGTCTCCACTAAGGCAGTACACTAAGATCTTCAATTAGCATTGTCACCTGAAAAGATATGCTCAAAACGGTCAACAAAAATTTATTGGTGAGCTCGTAGGTTTAAATAGTAAGTAATTGATGCTGCATAATAGTTTACAGAATATTGTGTATACAGTTATAAGTAAGCAAAATCACATAACCCTGAGCTTTACAACCAAACCTACCGACGTACACACAGAATCTTGTCGGAATATATTTACCCAAGGGCTCGTTCCTGGCCACTGTTGGTACCAACTAGTATACCAACAACAAGGATGGGGGTGTCAACCCAGTAGTACTACCAATACCTATCCGTCGGTTCCAACACTGGAATTAAATGGTTGTGAAGAAAGTACCACACAGCGACTCATGTATGTATCAGATAAGTACTCACAAAACAGTAACACGTTGATTCCAAGAATGTAAGTTGTATAGCATAAAAATGGGTGAGCATACTTTTCCCCCAAGTTTGTAAATATTGAAATATTGAATAAGCATAAAAAGGGGCCACAAAACTCACTTGTTCGATGGTAAGTATGAATGATCAAGTTTTCAAATGATGTAAGCGATAAACGGTCAAACACCTATTATCAGTTATCATTAAGCGTTAATGATATGTTTGATCAAAATAGTAACGTTCGGTCAGTTCGGGCCGTATCGGTTCGGTAACGCAGAACACACACCAGTAGACATAAGTAGTAGATCTTATATAGATCCGAGTACTTGGAATCGTCGTCATTGCCGATGATTATAGTGTAAAGTTTTCATTATTGTTAGAGAAGTACTTAGTAAATTATAGTAGTTACAAATCATTTCTTGATAATTGTAATAATCATTAACGTTGATTAGATTTGTGATAACGTTAGTAAGTTTTATAGTGTTAACATTAATATTGGCATTAGCAATGGCGACCGTATCGATGTCACCTTAACATCACACGACATACATACCCCACACACACACGAGAAGGAAATGCATACTCAAATAACTTCAGTCGCACAACAGGACCAGACGCACGAATCAACGCTCCATCCGCACGAATCAACCTCCGTTCGTACCAATCAGCTTCATTCGTACGAATGAACCTTCACTCGTGCGACTCAGTCTTCAGTCGTACCAGACAACAATCAATCGCACAACTTAACATCCATACGCACGAATCAACCTTCATTCGCACGAATCAGCTTCATTCGTACGAATGAATCTCCATTCATGCGACTCGGTATTCAGTCGTGCGATACACGCACAATCGCACACATTCATCCGAAGGACTTAATCGCACGCATACACACACTCGCACGTTTTAGTCGCACGACACACCCAGTCGCACAACTCATCGCACGATAGACTCAGTCGCACGACTCAGTCGCACGACTCGCACGACTCAGTCGCACGACTCGTCGCACTCAGTCGCCGACACCCCAGTCGCACGGCTCAGTCGCACGGCAAACCCAGTCGCCAGAACAGTAGAATCGCGACTGCAGAAGTGCAGAGCAGCCTTCGGCTGCTCCTGCACGAGATTTACAACCACAAGCACTTCCAGAAACACATTTCACATGCACACCAACCAGAAGAACGCACAAAAAGACATCACACGCACCACACAACCTTATGAGCTCGGGTTGGCCCCGAGCACCCGAAACCTTCAAGGACAGCAGAAAACAAGCAAGAAAAGGACGACCAAAGTTGTCTACCTACAAGAATGGAGTAGACTCAGCTCTAGCCGAGGCCTTGCCGGTGAAAACACGAAAAAAGGGCGGTTTTGATGCAAGGAGGAGGAGAAAAGTGGAAGAAGAAGATGATGAAATGAAGGCTAGGGCTGGAAATGGGGGATATATATATATATATATATATATATATATATATATATATATATTATATATATGATTGGGTGGGTGTAATATATATATATTATATGTTATATTTTGTGTTGTGCAATATATGTTATATGTTATGTTGGGTAATATGTATTATATTACGCGTGTGTGCGTATATTCGTAAGTGTATTTCATTTGGATCGTTATGCTTAGTGTACTAGTCACGTATTATAAAACGTATGGGTCATATTGTAAAATACCATATAATTAATTATATATATAAAGAGCACTTTTATATATAATTTGGGCTATACGTGAATATGGGGTTTTTTGTGCTTGTGTATGGGGAGTCCTATCGATACCGACACTGTAACTAGACGTGAAACGTGAAACCGTACAATTTTTATGTTCATAATTAATAATTAATATTAATTATATATTAACTGAAATTCAGGTTTATCGGAACCCTAATCTTTGTGCTTTCGTTTATTCGTTGTTGTGCATCAAGATGAGTTTACAGCCCCACTTTTACATTATACACTCTTTTTAGGGGAGAGAAACATGTAGTTTTTCATAAACGATACAATACCTTAGTTTTCGTAATACTGCATATACCTGACTACTATTGTGTTATACTACGCCTATTCGGACCGTTAATATGTTACTAGCGAGTTGATTGTTAATAGATCTACTGGGTTTGACAAACCCCGCCCGGGCTAGTCGCGCTAGCTTGACTAGAGGTCAAACGGGTGAATGGTAACATGTTTTACAGTGTTGGGTAGGGATTCCACAGCCGGGGCATTCATTACATTATTATATGTTAGCTCGGTCGCGACTTCATACACATAATGACTTATTATAGGCTAGCTACCTACTTATATGCTTTGATTACTAAATCTGGAATTTCATTACTATTAATTACTGTTTTTCTGATAAATATGTGAACTCATCAGTCTTTGTACTGACTTTAGCATGTTTTCTCTCAGGTCATTATATGGCACGTCTAGGATCACCGCTTTATTGCATATCATCTTCATTCGCTTTTAAACTAATTTTATGGTTTAAATACGTTTACATTTTTCTTAAATTGGTTTGGGCGTGTGTTTCCGCATATTTCAATAGTTGTTTAAATTTTTTCTAACTTCGCTTCTGCAATGCTTAAACATGTTTGTTTTATTTCACCATTATCAAGTAACTTATATGTTTTGTAATCATCAATTCGTTTGGTGTAACTGATGCTTATCTGAGATCATGTTATGTCACATGCCTGACGATAAAACCCCGTTGTGAAAACTGAGGGTGCGACAAGTTGGTATCAGAGCATTAGTTATAGCGAACTAAAATGTGCATCTTATTTGCATTGCATTTTAGACTATAGTTGGATTTGCATTAGTCATACATACGTAGATTATAAAGTTATACTTGCTTGTTTTGCTTGCTTGAGAACTGTTTGCTTGGCGTATTCCTGCGAGCTTTCGACTATAGGGATGGTGTCTTCATCTTCTTATGCTAAGTCTAAGGGAAAAGGCCAGTTCGTCCTGATTTCCCGTTGTTACCACTTGTTCCTTAGCGCGGGTGACTCCGAGTTACTGTGAGTCATGAGAAAGTTAATTAAGATTATTAGATAAAGGCAATCACAACAGCTTTCCAAGTACGGCTTGTACACGCGGTTTCATCAAACCCATGAACACAACCGTACATTGCTATAACCAGAAAGGCATGGCATAAATTTATAATGACTTTATCTTGTACACAATATTGTTTTAGGAGTGTATCATCATGCATTAGGTTTTGATGATAACTCAGAATGAAGGTCGATAAAAAGGTTCCATAAAGCTAGATCAAACGTCAAATTGAAACATACAAGCGCGAGAGAAGAAATTGATTTAAAATTTAAATGTTCCAGGATTGGAACTAGGGTTACCCTAAGGTGACAAAGACCTCTTTTGAGTTCAAGATCCATGCTTAAGCTTGGCTGGATGGAACATTATCGTCGATAACTCAGATAATGGTGTTCACCCTTCAATTTATTACATGTTTCTTGTAAATTGAAGTTTTAAAAACCTTGGTAAGTTTGAGATCAAGAAATGAGAATAGTCACCAAGATGTGGTTATCACTCCTAGCTTGGTGATGTATATTCCCAAGGTATGACTCCTAACTACCAAGTGAGAGTTTGACCCTAACTCATTGTTAAGGATCCACAAGAATAAAATGTGGTAACTTACCATTAAGGTAAGAAATCACTCCTATCCTAACGGTGAAGTTTTATAGAAACAAAATATAGCAAAATAAAAAGCTTCCTCAAAGTACAGAATTCACTCCTACCTTGATGAGGTCATTCCATTTAAGGAAAATACCATCCATAAAAATTTAAACAGGTGAAATTATCATCAAGGTATGGATTTCACGCCTATCTTGATGATTGAATTTCATAATAACAAGAAAACAATCGAGAATTGACCTTTGTCACCAAAGTACGGGATCCAATCCTATTTGAGTGAGGTCATTTCATTCGTGGAATACGAGTTCCAAAGGAAAACGATTGAAATCTATCCTCAAAACAAGGAAATCACCCCGATTCAGAGGATGGGATTTCATAAAACACACAATAGAAAAATTGAAAACCATCATCGAGATACGAATCTTACTCCTATTTCAAGGAGGTAATTCTACTGGCAAAATACGAATTCGTAAGAACAAGAAGAAGAATGGTCATCAAGGTAAGAATTCACTCCTGTCTTGATGATGCAATTTCATAAGAACAATAAAGACGAATGGAAAATCATCACCAAAGTAAGGGAGTCACCCTTGTTTTGATGAGATAGAATCATTTAGGAGATACGAGTGTCCTTAGTCGTAAGTTGACTTGCGGACTCTTGCATTGCCTACGATGCAAAACGGTTAGAAGATTTTACAACGCTCGACTTAGCAATGAAGAGAATATTGGCTAGAAATTCAGAATCTTCAAATTACATCAATGTAACATTGACAGGAAAAGAAAATCATGCTTGCTAGAATTAAGGTTAAAGTTCGAGATAACAGAGTTAATTGTGTTTGGTTCTTAAAGCTTGAATGGTTTAAGCCAGAAAGCAAGATTAATTTTTAAATGATTCAACACAACAATGAGATATAAACATTTGGTTCAAAATAAACAGGAATTGTGTTGACTTCTCAAAGTGTTACGTCAACCACAACTTTACGGAAGTCACGTGTACCTATAAGCGAACATCCATCTCATGAGTTCCGGTCAGATAAACGAATCCAACGGTTGAATCAGATTTATGTGTATACCTTGCCTAGACAAGATATCCCGAGATGCAGGTATTCTACCTTTCAGCATTGCATGATTTTAGTTGTAGGACACACTTTAGGACATTTGAAAACCCTAAGTAACAATTTAAAGTTTTGAAAACCATTCGGTTTAGACGACCATATCTTTGGATATATTAGATCCATGCACATTGGTCAAGGTATAAAGATAGTTACATAAGGTGCTCAACGTATAACGATGTTTAATCGTAGGAATTGAGGAGCATAACGAGTTGAATATTAACGAGAACATTCTATATAATAGGAATGAGAAGATATTAGAGTTTTGGATGATAAACCAGTCCAAGGAATTAAGGACTTTTGATATTTAAAACAGATAGGATGGTTCCATTTGGTAACGCATTACCATTTGGAAACGTTGACACGTCAAGGTGAGTTGACCCACTTTCCTTAGAAACTTATGCATGTTGACCATAGTTTATCACTCATCCCAGAAATCCCCAGGTAAGTATAACTGGTCACGCAATGAGATTTATACGATAGCTTGCCTTAGCCCGAAGGCCTTTTGCCAGGAAATCCAGAATACAGTGTCTATATGTCACACAAATTTCTTAGGTTCATGAAATCAAAACCTTGATGAATTTTCATAGATTACACATAGAGTCTAAGGAATTAAACCCACGATAATAAGTGTAGATTCCGCATGTCGTCGAGGATAAATTTAAGAAGGTTCATTCGTCGGGGAGAATCAAAGAGTTAAAGTTAAGTTTAGGGAAGACAAATAACAAAATTTAAGTATTTACAAGGCAATCCTATGCTAAGGCATCAAGTTGCACATAAGAAGGCATAGCATTATGTAGCATGCAAACAATATACTTTTACAAAAATAGATATTATTCTATAAGGTTCATGCATAAGCTATAGTCTAGGTCACCATTTCTAATAACCTAAATCCCTATAGTTATGGGCTCTAATACCAATCTGTCACACCCCAACCTTGACAGCGAAAACGTCGAGATGTGAGAGTTAAATCGTTCACAGCCATATAAAGCTATTATTAAATCCAAATATATTATTCATAAGTTTCAAAGGTAACATTACAAACCTAAGTCTCAAATAAAGAAATTAACAAACATAATAAGAAATATAACAAGCTCATTCATTTATTTAACTAGGTCCATTCCTATATGAACAAGCTTCAAAAGTGGCGATCAAACTTGTGTATTTCCTGAAACATGTTAAAAATAAAAGGTCAACAATAATGTTGGTGAATTTTCATAGTTTTCAATACATAAGTATATCAAAGATGGTAATTCATGTTGTAAGTTAGAGATCAAGTAACTAGGGATGTAGACAATGCACAATCAAACCTTGACAAGTTTTACAAGTCTCAAACGTTTATAAGTATATACGATTAGCTAAGTGTACATGAATCAACCAAGCAGGCTTGTCAGGCCCATAGATCTATGACGTCGCCAGCTAGCAATAGTTATGATTGTACATATATTCGACATTACATGGTAGCTACAAGGTTCAACTAACCAAACACACAAGTAAATTGCCATAAGTTTACAAGAATCAAACGTTTACAAGTGCATGATTATAACGTAACATATTTCACCCCAAAGTGTGAAAATGAAAAAGGGTATAGAAATATTCACTTGATATAAGTTGATGTTAAAGTAATATCAAGTAATGTAAATGGTCTCCAACGATTTCTTACAAGATACCTAAGCGTATATTCCAAGATTAAGTTTAACAACAAGATTAACGATAAACGTGAATCAGGGTTTCAAGTGAAATTTGGGTTTCGATAAATAATAAAATTTAGCAATGGAATCATTTTTTTTAACTCAATGAAAGGTAGTATACCATTTAGGTTTTTTAAAAACTTTAAATCATTTATAATAGTTGGTAAAGTTAATATAAAGTATAAGTGATTTCTATAATTATTTCAATAAACTTGATTAAATAATAATTAAAAGTAATGTATTGACCAATAATACATTCTTAATTTAACTATTATTTAAAATTGATCTTATAAGAAATGCCCAATGACTTTTGTTATATTATTTTATGAATATTTAGAAAAATCGCAGAAAATACTTTGATGTCTAAGAAAAATAATATTAGTTATCAAAAATGATTTTTATATTATATATTAAAAATTTTCTGCAATTTATAAATAAACGAAAAGGCTTTAAAAAAATTAGTGAGGGTGCCCGAGTTCGAACCCGGGACCTCAAGGTTGTCTGGAGTGTGTTTACCATTAGGCTGGGCACCAATGCCTGCCAAGATAATGGTTTGTAATTGTTAAAACCATGAATTACTAGAAGGCCCCAATCGATGAACCCTAGATTCAACATTGATCAAATTGAACCCTATTTCGACCATGTTTACTGAAATAAACATGGGCCTTGATTCCCCATGTGAAATCGAGTGTGATTATGTGATTAACTTACTTGATTAAGTTTGAATGATGAAGAACTAGATGAATGATAGCCGCGACTGTTCTTGACCGAGTTTTCAATGTGTGAGTGTATTGATTATAAAATTGAGTTTACAGAGAATTTAGGAACCCATTTTGAGCAAAAGCCCTCTAATTTATAGGTTTAATTCGATCTCAAACATGTCCAACTGCCATAGGCTTTAAGGTCGGCCGTTTCAGGTTGATTTTAATGGCTTTAATGTTGTTTCAGGCGTGTTTTTATTTTTTAATAGCTTCTAAATGATTAAACAATGGTTTATGACCCTTTAATTTGATGATTAAGATGATTTAAAGGTCGAAACGGATTGGATTTTGATGAATTCGGTTCGTGGGTTTTATGACACCAGTACCATATTACTGTTCGAATTAAAGGTCATACCCGGGTTCGAAATTGGTTATTGAATCGATTAGGAACGTTTTAGAGCAAAAAGGCATGAAGGATCGGCCGTTTTGCCTCGCCGGCGCCGCGCCGGACTTCCACCAGCCGGTGCCAGGAAACCGTGAGGAAGAGAGAGAGAAGGGGGGATTTAAGTTTGAGAAATTGTAGTTTGGTCCCTGTGGTTTATGTATTTGTTTATTAATTCCAAAACTTAGGTTTTAGGTTAATTAAATTACAGTTTGGTCCCCGGGGTTTTTATGCTTTATATTTTATGCCCAAACTTTAATTACACGTTTTAGATAATAAAACTTATATTATTTTCAGTTATTCCAAGGATTAACCCTTATTTTTCTTACCTGTTATTATTGTTGTTATTATTATTATTGTTGTTATTATTATTATTATTATTATTGCTATTATTATTAATGTCGTTAATTATTTAATTATCAAAATTATGATGATACAAGAAATTACAACTAAAATCCTTGTGTTCGCATTAATAACAATACAAAACCCTTACAAGAGCTAGCGACATTTAACCAATTATGAAAGGTCACATGAGAAGTCTGGCAAACTCTGTTGGGTGATAACGGTCATCAATTCAATACAAACTTTCATTTCTATACTTTGAGACATGAGAGTCTTGGTTCTCATAAACTTCATTATTAATATGGAAACAATCCTTAATTTCTATTCATATGAAAGTTCTCATCTACTTTGAGCCTTAATGAGATTCATATTATGGCATTAGTCCTAGTCTCTATGAGACGCTTTTCATTCTAGAATTTCAGTGATCGTGTAATAATATTCATCTACAATGTGCCGGATCTTCAAAAGCTGCAATAGAGTGATGATACTCTCTACGCATGTAGTTCTTGTTCATGGATTGATCTTAAGACTTAAAGTCTTGGTAATTTCAGCATTCCAACATTTATTTCATTTGATATTTATCATGTTTAGGCGTATGTTACATTTGTTTGTTTCCAAGGTGGGATCCAATCGGATTTTTCTGGCTGACTACATTTAGCGTAGGACCGATAGCAAGACATTACGATGACACCATCCATTAATCTCAGCCTTTCCATTATGCAATAGTGCAACTATAATCGCCATGAGTCGTGCAATAAGAACATTTGAGAGTTCGTGGGGAAATTTAGCCATACCTTCAAGAACCGTCATGTGAACATCCCGCCATGTCACCTCAGCCACAAAAGCACAAAGAGATGTTATGAGTGCGGACAACCTGGGCACCCTAAAGGAGATTGTCCAAGGCACAAGAATAAGAAACAAAGGAAATAGTAGTTTTGCTTCAGCACTATTTAATTTAGGTATTGATAGAAGTTTCGTTCTAAGTAAGTTTAATGAACTGCGAGAAACTGTGCTTACAAGCTTAAGTTCCAAATCGACCGTAGAAATAGCTAATGTAGAATCATAGAAGCTTCTCCTGTGCTTAGCAGTTGTAAAACTAGGCTTATCCGGACATCAGTTCGATATTGATCTCATTCTTGTAACTCTCGGTAGTTTGACATCGTAGTCAGAATGGCTTACCTATCCAAGAACAAAGCTGAGATTATCTGCAAAGAAGGACTGATCAAATTACCTATCGCGGGTGATGGGATTCTGACGATAGAAGGTGACAAGGTTGGTACTATGGCCGGTATCATCTCGTACTTGAAGCACAAAAATATCTTCGGAAGGGACATTTCACCCTCCTGGAATTAGTTATAGAAAAGAAGGTGCATGAGAAGTGCGTTTAAGACATACCAGTTGTCAGACTTTCTAGAAGTATTTCCAGAGTACTTACCTGGCCTTCCTCCATACAGGGTGTAGAGTTTCAGATTGAGTTGACACCAGGAGCTGCCCTTATCGCTCCGGCACCGTATCGTTTGGCACAGAATGAACTTCAAAAACTATCGAAACAGTTACAGGAACTGCTAGACAGAGGCTTCATACGTCCAATTTCTTCACCTTGGGGAGCACCTGTGCTATTCGTGAAGAAGAAAGATGGAACGTTTCGGATGTGAATTGACTACCAGAAATTAAACAAGATTACCATCAAGAACCACTACCCTCTCCCACGTATCAATGACCTGTTTAACCAACTGCAAGGATCGAGTTATTATGCGAAGATTGATCTGAGGTCTGGATATTATCAGCTTAGGGTTCGAGAAGAAGACATATCCAAGAGAACTTTCAGAACTCGATATGGGCAAGTTTTGTTCGCAGTCATGCCATTTGGTTTGACGAACGTTCCTGCAGTCTTTATGGATCTCAGGAACCGTTTTTGGAAACCTTATTTAGACAAGTTTGTCATCGTCTTCATTGATGACATACTCATTTATTCCAAAATAAGTAGGAACATGAGGAACACATAAGGACTATTCTAAAGCTTCTGAAAACCGAACAACTACATGCAAGTTTTCTAAGTGTGACTTCTGGATGAGAGAAGTACAATTCCTGGGGCATGTGGTTAATAGGAATGGCACCCATGTTGATCCATCTAAGATTTAGGCAATCAAAAATTAGCCTGCGCCGACGATGCCTATTGAGGTGCACCAGTTTCTTGGATTAGCGGGTTATTATCGATGTTTTATTGAAGGATTCTTGAAAATACCACAGTCCTTGACTGCCCTAACTCACAAAGGGACCATTTACAAGTGGATTAGTAAGGAAGAAGCGGCTTTCCAAGAGATTGAAGACAACTATGTAGTGCTCCGATCTTGGCATTATCTGAAGGAACAGAAGAATTTGTGGTGTATTATGACGCGTCAATCTAGGCTTTAGGTTGCGTGTTGATGCAACGTGAGAAAGTGATAGCTTATGCATCAAGACAGCTTAAGGTGCATGAGAAATAACTATACGACTCATGACTCAGAGTTAGGTGTTGTAGTATTTGCACTAAAGATCTAGAGGCTTTCCTTATGGAACTAAGTGTACGATCTTTACTGATCATAAGAGTCTTCAGCACATTTATAACAGAAAGAACTGAACATGAGACAACACACGATGTTAGAACTGTTGAATGATTATGATTGTGCCATCAAGTATCATCCGGGAAAGGCTAATATGGTAGCCGACGCCCTTAGTCGTAAGGAAACCCTAAAGCCTCGTCGTGTCCGAGCATTACAGTTAACGATTCATTCTGACCTACCCTTACAGATTAAGAATGCACAGGTTGAGGCATTACAGGAGCAGAACATCAAGTCAGAATCTCTCAGAGGCACTAAGACTATTCCAGGAGAAGTCAGATGGTCTTCATTACTATGAAGACAGGGTATGGTTTCCATTGTTCGGGAATCTCCAAAAATTAGTGATGGATGAAGCTCAGAAGTCTCGTTATTCGGTGCATCCTGGATCTGACAAGATGTACCAAGAACCAAAGGTCATCTACTAGTGGCCTAACATGAAAGCTGAATTGCCACTTACGTGTCAAAGTGTTTGACTTGCTCTAAGGTTAAAGCGGAATACCATAAATCATTAGGTTTGCTTCAACAACCAGATATTCAAGTGTGAAAATGGGAGAATATTTCTAGGATTTCATCATAAAAATATCCTCGTTCACAAACTGGAAACGATACTATCTGGGTGATAAAGGATCGTTTGACTAAGTCGACACACTATTTGGCCCATTTATGAGACTTACAAAATGGATAAACTGCACAGATCTACTTGAAGGAAATTATGTCACGACATGACGTGGCAATTTTGATCACCTCTGATTGTAACGCCGATTCACTTTGAATTTCTAGCAGTCACTACAGAAGTCATTAGTCACTCGTCTGGATATGAGCATGGCTTATCATCCACAAACAGATAGTCAGACTGAACGCACAATCCAAAGCCTAGAAGATATTCTTAGGGCGTGCGTTATTGATTTTGGGAATAGTTGGGAACTCATCTGCCTTTGGTTGAGTTCTCTTACAATAACGGTTACCACACGTGCATCAAAGCCGCGCCATTTGAGGCACTTTATGCAGAAAGTGCAGATCACCTCTCTGTTGTATTGAAGTCGGTGATAGTCAGTTAATTGGTCTTGAACTTATTCATGAAATCACAGAGAAGATTGTTCATATACGTAACCGTATGGCGGTAGCTCGTGATCGTCAAAAAAGTTATGCAGATCAAAGGAGAATGCCTTTTGAATTTCAAGTCGGTGACAATGTGTTATTAAAGGTGCACCTTGGGCGTGATGTGCTTTGGAAAGCGTGGAAAGTTAAACCCTAGAAACGTTGGACCATTTGAGATTGTCAAGAGGATCGGTCCAGTCGTTTATCAGCTAGACTTACATGCGGAACTCGATGGTGTTCATAATGGGTTCCATGTTTCAAACTTGAAGAAGTGTCTAGCTGATAATCACTCGTTGTTCCATTAGATGACCTAGAAATTGATGAGAACTTCGTTTCATTGAAGACCCAGTTGAGATTATGGATGGAGAAGTTTTGTAAAGCGTAGTAAGATTTTATTGTATGCGTTAGGTGGAATTCAAAGCGTGGACCAAAATTTACCTGGAACACGAGACCAAATAAAGAAGAAGTATCCATAACTGTTCAAAGATCATGCATCCACTTCTTAAGGTATCATTCTTACTATATCTTTTTCTTAAAGTTCGAGACGAAATTTCCTTCAATAAGAGGATGATGTCACAGGCGAATATTTTTAAGGTTCCTATTCTTTCTAGTTGATTCTAAATTCTCAGAAAACTTCATTCTTTGTACTTTGCAGACCATTAAATCTAGCATTTCCCGTACACTTGATGTTCTAATTTTCAGGACAAAAATTCTTTTAACAACGGATGATGTGACAACCCCGAGTTTTCAGGTTAACCTCGCTCATTTAATCTAACCTCCATCCGTTACATTGGAATTAATTAAATCATGATTAATCAAATTCCTTTTATTATATAATAACAATGTTATTATAACTACAAATTAAACATAATTAACTTATAGTAATTAACTAAACTAAAGTAAAAAAAATGTCAATTAGTAGACCATGGAGGAGGAAAGTGTAACTTTTAGTCCATATGAAATTCATAACCCTTCCCTCGACCATTCCAACTGAAACTCAATCTTCCGTAACCCTAGTCCATTATAAGGATCTGCCGTCAAACTGTCTCCCCGCACGCGAACAACCTACCCGGTGATCTCTCCTCCCTGCAACCGTGAAGCATACGGCAGTGATTCTCGGTGTTACATGACAACCTAGTTAATGCAATCAGCCCTCGCGTTTGACAACTTCGGACGGTAGCCCCGTCTCTCCTTTCCACAACTTCCTACGTCGCGATTCCGCTCCTGAATCGAGTTCCATCAGCTCCGGTTCTTCTTGCCGCATGAAAACTTCCGGTATCGTTTTCTCATCCTCGTTAGATGGTTTCGATTGTTACCATTTCGTTTTGTTTTGTTGGTTGCTTGCTGTTGGGTTTCGGTTAGGGTGGTGTGGTTCGGGCTGTGTCGGGGATGTTTGGCAGTGGTTATCGTTTACATTATATACATGTACGCTTATATGTATGGTATTGGTGTGCGACCTTGCTATGTGTTCTTGAGTAAGCTTTGGTTCCTTTGATTGTGCTTTAGGGTTGGGGGTATGTTGATTGTTTGGCTTGGTTGGTGGGTGGGGGGGGGTACATGGTATAGGCATTCTTAGTGGGTATGGGATATGGGTGTGTTTCTAGCATAGGGGTGCTTGTGCGATGTATATATGTGTGTGCTACGTTGTGTGTGTGTGTGTCTAGTGCGTGATGCTTTGTGAGTGTGTGTGGCAGTGTGGGTTTGTATAAATGTGTGCGTGGGTACTTCGACTGCTCCTGCCTCCACATGGTGGGTATATATGATGCGCATGTATGCATGCCTTCATGGGTGGGTGTGGTTTGATATGTGTATTGTGTGTGTCTTATTATGCGTAGAAGTGTCGGAAATAGTGATTGTGTTTATGTTTTACTTTTGCCGTGAATGTAAATGTGAGTGTGTTCTCAATTGATTTTCTTTTATTTAGTTGCATGGGTTGTTATAGATTCAAATTCATTGTGTGCAAGATGAAATTCATTTCATGCATGCGGAAGGTGGTTGTGGTCTATTAATATATGTACATAGTGAGTGTAATATATATATACATACTAGTAGGTGCCCGCGCGATGCGACGGTTAATGTGGTGGTTGACATTTTTCATCCACATGGTTTATGATGTATTATTGTATTATCTACACAAGTAATTAAGTATTTCGTACCTCTTACGTGAGTATAATTATCGTGTTGATATACGTGATATGCAATACGCACACCTAGCAAGTAATATAATGCATTGAAATTATCAATTAGTTCAAGAAAATCATTTTTGCAATAAAGTAATACACGAAATAAATATAATTTTTTAACATTAAAGTTGAAGCAAAGTTATCCGGTACTCATTTTTATTCATGGTGAAGTGATCTCATCATGATGATATCATTTTAATCGAAAGGCTCGAACATTTGAATGATCTAAAATATGTTAGGTAATCACCATTCGTTATCAGGAGCAAGCCCATGACATCCGGTATATCTTGTTAATTCACTCTACACCGCTAAACTTAATGAAGGATGATTTTTTGGATATAAGGTATTTGTTCTTGATTGTATGACATATCTTATGTAGCTTGGTTATTAGAAATACTCTTCACTTTGACAGATTCATCCTTCGCCACAGCATGTTTGGGTAACTGAAAAACAAGTAAATATTCAGTTTTTACATGTGAATTATCATAACTCATAATATTAAATAGCATAGATAAGGAAATAAAATTAGAGTTTTAGAAGTTAAATGACACCCGACCACATTTTCAAATTATTATTGTTGTTTATATTAGATTCTATATTAGGCAAAGCAAATATGATAAGTTAATATGTAAATTGATCGTATTTTTCATTAGAAACATCACGTATTACTTTTTCGTTAAAAATTTTATCCGTACAAAAAGAAAACATACTACTGAAAAAGACATCACGAACATAAACATAAGCCATATTAATTTAATAAAACATAGTGTTAGGTTTGGTAAACGTACATTTCACCTATCACGTAACACTTCCCCGTATACAACATTTGAGGTGTACACTCCGGCTCGTTTGAATTTTTGGAAAGGTGTACTAACACCTTTGTATTTTCCCGTGATATCCCTCTTGATAAGCAACATAAAGTTGTCCATGTGAAAAAACAGATTCCGGCAGATAAACACCAACATGCGGAATCGTTGATGACCTTGAGCTTTTTATTGTCATGGAAAAGCTAAGTCGAATGGGGAACTGTTTTTCGCTTCAACTTGAACGGGAACATGTCTTCTTCAGAAAGTGATAGAGGGATTCTAGGCAAAAATACTCCTTTTTTCAGTATGTTGACCGACAGCTATTTCGGCACATCATAACGTTCGTTGGAAGCCTCTACATATCAACCATGGCCATTACATACCGTGTGATGGATCGATATCCGTAATAATATGATAGGCATCCAATTTCAAACGAAGTTTATGGCGGCAGACCACTGACAGTCAGTGAGTTTAAAAACTCGACCGGATAAAAGTTGGGCGATCATCTTCAACTTCGTCAAAACTGTAGTAAATTTTTTTCCTCGCCTGAAAATATCAATCATCTGATCATTAATCTCATCAACACTCTCATTTCTTGTGGATATATTGCTCCGGTTTATTATATAATCAGAAGAATGTACTTTTTCCTGAATCGATGGAAAAACAACATTAATCAATTCTGTACGGAGTTTTCTTTATTAGGGCATAGAAGAATTGTCATGTCCATCTGGTATGCGGATGAAGCTTCCTTCGATTGGCTCTTCGGTTCCATCACCTACTCTCAAAAGAATTCAGAAAACCATGGATCATTCCGCGCCCGCATGTTATGGTCAACTGCATCTTTTTCGTCACGGACCACAAAGGGTGACATTCGTAGTGCTGGAGTCTAAATCTGTGCACGGGTGCCCCGTTTTAATGACCGGCAACACCTGCCTAAATCACCTCCCATAACCATTATTTTTCCACCAAACGGAAGACTAACGCCTACAATGTCCCGCATTGTTCGGTCTACGGCCTCTATCGCCTGTCGCTTTGCCATAGATGCCTCATCCCATATAATTAGTTTAGCCAACCAATTACTACTTCCGCCGCACCACTTGTTTTTTGATGTTACACATCGAATTATTGTTAAGGCAAATAGGAATCTTGAATCTTGAGTGCGCGGTTCTACCTCCTGGCATATTATTAGCCGCAACACCGGATGAAGCAGTCGCGAGAGCAATAAGACCACGTGAACGAACTTGAGCAAGCAAAGCTTTGTACAAAAATGTTTTTCCCGTTCCACCTGGGCCATCTATAAAGAACACAACCTGGACGATGATTATCAACATGGGTCATGATCTCATCAAACACAGTTTTTGGTCTGAATTGGCAAAAATGTTTGCACGTAAGTGTTCAGGTTCGACAACTATCTCGTACTCCTCCTCTCCTCCCTGTACCTCACGGGAACTACTTGCATAGTTGTATGATTTCTTGTGTTATTATTAAGATCGAAATCACGAATATGTTTACCCATAGATTGTAGAAAGACCCTTATGTCAGTAAGAACCATATTTTGAACTCGTTTTCTCACTTTGACATGTAACCGATGATCTTCAGAAAGCGAATCAAAGTGTTCATCCCACAGCCTACGAATATCACCCGGTTCACAAAAAATCATTATTGTTGCGAATAACCTTCTTAGAGAACCGGGAAACTGAAATTATAGACGCTTCCGTGAGACATTGCGATAAACTATCATCATTCTTTATTAACCCAAGCTCAAAGCTGCTTTTCTAAATGTGGGGCGCGTTACACAATTAACGTTGCGAAGATGTTCAAAAGAGGTGGTCCTTTGATATTTACAAAAGCAAACGCAAGTGTACTTTCCCTTCGCCTTCAGCTGGATTAGCAGAACAATACGGCCTCTTTTGTGGCTTCGCTTTACGAATATCCCATTTGCGTTGGACTCCATTCCATGTAAATTATTTAGGGAAATCTTTATATAAATGTTGCCTTTCCATGGCATTCATCTATTTGTCTCAAAAAATGCAGTCAACATGGTTCCTTTATCTAATTCCCTATCCACAATTTCACTCAGTATATCATCATCTCTAAATCTAACCATGTGCATATTTGGGAGATGAAGTTGTAAGGCTAACACCGAAGATGGATTTGAGAAAGGGGGAATGAAAAAAACACGCCACATAGCCTCCAGGGGCGATACGTAACGTGCATCTTGAAATCTTTTAATCTCATTAATAACTTCTGACCATCTTCATCGATCTGAATACCCTACTTGTCATGTCCTTTGTAACATACTTGAATAAATACTTCACAGACTTTATACTGGAGCAAACCTCCACGGTCATGTGGCAGTTGAACATCATCAAAAGTCTTGGATTATAAGGGACAACCCATCTGTTATCAAGTGTTTCTCCTCGCACATCAACTTGAATTCCGGTGTCTCTCCTTCTATATAATGGATAAGAATCCTCTCCTTGTGTCGTCTGCTCATTGAAGTCTAGGATAACGAAATCGACATATCTTTGGATCACCCTGCATACAAGGCTGTTTGGTCGTAAAGCACTGCAAGGACCATGAATCATGTGCTTAACAACAATTTCATGGAGATTGGGATGTCTTAGTTTATCAGGAATCTCAGCACATACAACCTTCATAATGGTCTGGATTACTGATTTTGTCTTGGGCGCATGATAAGGAGGAAATGTGCATGCGGCAAACCACGTTTTCTGAAATTCGATGACGTAAACGTATGCCTTAACATGACCGAGTATATGTTTCTTGAATAGATGTTCTTTAAGCTCATCTAATCGAGCACGAAACACTCTAGAAACAAGATCGGGACGATCTTGTGGAGTTTGACCAGGTTTTAGATTATCACATATTTTCTGCCACTGCGGATTACACGTCATCGTTAGGAATAAATCTGGTTTTCCGTCATCTTGAACTAAAGTCATAGCATCTAAAAACGACGTCGCATATCACGAGGCCCTCCAATGAAAGACGCTGGCAACACACCCCGTTGTTCCGATTCTTAGTTGGATGAACCTCCCCCCAGATGAACGCAATCCACATACCTTGTTATAAGTCAGCTCTTATCCGTCGTTGGGTTTTTTCAAAATATTGTAAACGTGATGTCTCAATCTTTTTGTAAATATCTACGACAAACTGCTGTAGCAATCTACCACCTACAAAAGCACATTCTCTGTTGGAGACGAATTGAAACCTGTAACAGTAGTACTCTCGCATAGCTATGGTTGTCCTAGCATTTGTGTGTTAGACCCTGGATAAAAAAATATACTTACTAAAACAGTAGACTGCATCAAACTTCATAGTATTTGCTGTTAGAAATTTTAAAACTTAGAACATTCTTGGTACCTTCATTGTCTTCGTCGATGTTGTCCTGCTATATTATTAACTTGATAGTTGACAATACCTCACATTGTATGTCAGGATGCAACCCGGTTCGCCATTAGAAAAAATAGCGGATAACATAATGGATCGTAAATCCAAAGTAATGTTGAATAGTTTGACTACGTTCAGACCTACCATACACCACAATGCTTCTTTTGTAGGCGGTGATATTGTCATTCCCTTCAACCCAGATACCAGCAACAACCTGAAGAAAACGTGTTTAATAAATAATAAAGATCTTAATATATCATGGTTCTTAAAAATAAAATAATATTATTAAACCTCTGATGTCGTTGGGTTGTTGTACACCCTCTGGTTAACGTCAGCTGAAGCGTTCAATGACTTTATAGTTGTCTAGAGGACCCAGCTCCGAAAGACTACGGAATGTAATGACATAAGGATTTGAAGAAAACACGTGACAAATCTCAATAATATTCCGATCAAGATTTGGCCATTGGAGCCGGTGTTCTAACTCTATTTCAGGATCATAAAAATAATAGCTGTAAGTATCTGGGTGTTCCATCTCTGCTGACCATTCCGTCATCTTGAACTAAAGTCATAGCATCTAAAAAACGACGTCGCATATCACGAGGCCCTCCAATGAAAGACGCTGGCAACACAACCCGTTGTCCGATTCTAGTTGGATGAACCTCCCCAGCATGAACGCAATCCACAATACCTTGGTATAAGTCAGCTCTTATCCGTCGTTGGTTGTTTTCAAAATATTGTAAACGTGATGTCTCAATCTTTATGTAAATATCTACGACAAACTGCTGTAGCAATCTACCACCTAACAAAAGCACATTCTCTGTTGGACGAATTTGAAACCTGTAACAGTAGTACTCTCGCATAGCTATGGTTGTCCTAGCATTTGTGTGTTAGACCCTGGATAAAAAATATACTTACTAAAACAGTAGACTGCATCAAACTTCATAGTATTTGCTGTTAGAAATTTTAAAACTTAGAACATTCTTGGTACCTTCATTGTCTTCGTCGATGTTGTCCTGACTATTATTAACTTGATTAGTTGACAATACCTCACATTGTATGTCAGGATGCCAACCCGGTTCGCCATTAGGAAAAAATAGCGGATAACATAATGGATCGTAACATCCAAAGTATGTTGAATAGTTTGACTACGTTCAGACCTACCATACACCACAATGCTTCTTTTGTAGGCGGTGATATTGTCATTCCCTTCAACCCAGATACCAGCAACCTGAAGAAAACGTGTTTAATAAATAATAAGGATCTTAATATATCATGGTTCTTAAAAATAAAATAATATTAATTAAACCTCTGATGTCGTTGGTTTGTTGTACACCCTCTGGTTAACGTCAGCTGAAGCGTTCAAAGTGACTTTATAGTTGTCTAGAGGACCCAGCTCCGAAAGACTACGGAATGTAATGACATAAGGATTTGAAGAAAGAACACGTGACAAAATCTCAATAATATTCCGATCAAGATTTGGCCATTGGAGCCGGTGTTCTAACTCTATTTCAGGATCATAAAAATATAGCTGTAAGTATCTGGGTGTTCCATCTCTGCTGACCAACTGGTCAATTCTATGATATATCCCTTTATGCGCTCGAAAGGTATACACCCCGTCTCTCATATTGGTCAGTGTATCATCCAACGTGACGCCCATTGAGGCGAAAGAAAAATTAGTGTTATAAGCCCTTATGTTCGCCCTAAAGGTTATGCCAATTTCATTTTTCAACGTGAAACAAACAAACAAACAAACAAACAAACAAACCCAGTATATCCCACTCGAGAGCAGGGTCTGGGGAGGTAGGTGTAGGCGAGTCTTTCCTCTATCTTGTTAGGTAGAGAGACCGCTTCCAAAGAGACCCCCGACTCGGTAGCAAAAGGCATACAAATATCAAGACAACAAACACTAAATCATCCAACACATAGCATACAGAATACCAAAAAAGCCATATCGCTAGCAAGGCATCATACAATAGATCCTACAACACATAGCCTACAGTACACAATAAACCAAACAACACATAGCATACAAATATCCTAGGTGCATGCAGAATCATTGTTAGGGCAGATATGGGCTACTTAGACATCAGGCCCCGCAACCAGACTTCGAACACCCTTCCTGCCTACAGTTCGAACTAGAAGTCCTTAATTTTAATTCTACGCCTCCACTCAGTCCTATCCTCGATCATGTGCTCAGAGAGGTGCAAGTGTATCATATCTCGTCTAATTACCTCATCCCAAGTCAATTTAGGTCTTCCTCTACTCCTCCTACCCTCTAAGGTGATGTTCTCTACTGCTCTAACTGGTGCCGCCATTGGTCTCCTCTTGACATGCCCAAACCATCTTAATCTTCTCTCTCGTATTTTATCTGCGATACAGGCCACTTCTAGCTTCTGTCGAAACACTTCGTTTCTTATTCGATCCCGTCTCGTGTGACCGCACATCCACCTCAGCATTCGCATTTCCGCTACCTCTATTTGTTTCTCGTGCGATTTCTTTATGGCCCAGCAGTTTGTTCCATATAGCATAGCTGGACGTACTGCCACACGATATAGCTTTCCCTTTAGTTTTGTTGGAAACCTCTTATCACATAGGATCCCTGATGCTGCTCTCCACTTGCACCATCCTGCTTGAATACGGTGCGCTACATCGCTGTGTATCTCTCCGTCCTCCTGCAGGTACGAGCCCAGGTATTTGAACCTAGATGTTTGTGGGACCGCCATACCCTGGATACTGATTTGGGTGTCATCTTCCGCCTCGCCACTAAAGTTACAATGCATGTATTCTGTCTTTGAGCGACTTATCCTTAAACCTTTGCGCTCTAGTGCTGCTCTCCACTGTTCTAGCCTGTCGTTAAGTATCCTTTTAGATTCCGATATTAAGACAATATCATCCGCAAAGAGCATGCACCATGGAACTGGCTGCTGTATAGACTTGGTCATCTCATCCAACACTACTGTGAAGAGAAATGGGCTCAGTGCCGATCCTTGGTGGAGTCCCACTTCCACTGTGAATGAGTCTGTGTCTCCGATCGGGGCTCGCACACACGTTTTTGCCCCCTCATACATATCCTTGATTATTTGGATATACCTCTCTGGTACCCTTCTGAGTCGTAGACTTTCCCAAATTAGTTGACGCGGAATGCTGTCATAAGCCTTTTCTAGGTCGATGAATACCATATGAAGGTCCTTTTTCTTTTCTCTGTATTTCTCCATTATCCTCCTTATGGCGTGTATTGCTTCTGTCGTCGAGCGTCCTGGCATAAATCCAAATTGGTTTGACGCTATCTGAGTTTCTCGTCTAATTCTTGTGTCAATAACTCTTTCCCATAATTTCATCGTGTGACTCAATAGCTTTATCCCCCGTAATTTTTGCAACTTTGTACATCTCCTTTTTTCTTATATATGGGGACTATAACACTGGTTCTCCACTGGTCCGGCATCTTTCCTGTCGTAAAGATAGTGTTGAATAAATCTGTTAGCCATTTGAGCCCCTCATCTCCCAGGCATTTCCACACTTCAATCGGTATGTTGTCTGGCCCCATCGCTTTAGCCCTTCCCATTTTCTTCATAGCTCTCGCAACTTCGTCTACTGTGATGCTTCTACAGTAGCAATTGTTTTGTTGTGTTGTTTGGGTTGTATTATCTATCTCAGCTTGTTTATTTGGGTTGTTTATGTTGTAAAGGTTATCGAAGTAAGTTTTCCATCTCCCTTTGATGTCATTGTCGTTCACCAAAACTTTTCCATCCGCAACCTTTATAAACTTCATAATTCTCAGGTCTTGTCTTCTGCTGTCTCTTGCCTTGGCTAACTTAAACATGTGATGCTCTCCTTCTTTCGTCTCTAGTCGTTATACATCATCTCATACGCCGCGTTCTTTGCCTCTGACACCGATTTCTTTGCCTCTCTCTTAGCCTCCTTGTATTTATCTTTTAGCTCTGGGCGTTCTTCCTCATTGTTACATCGTATAAGCTCTCTGAAACTTTGTTGTTTTATTCGTATCTTCTCCTGTACATTTTTGTTCCACCACCAAGATTCCTTATGGTCGCTTGTCCTCTTTGTTGTAACTCCAAGCGTTTCTTTAGCTGCTTGGATGAGCGTATTTGCCATGGCCTCCCACTTTTGATTTGCGTCTTCCTGTGGTCTAGGATGGTTCATTGGTATGACCTTATCTCTAAAGATGGTAATGTTTTCGTCCTTGAGCTGGCTCCATTTGATCGTATGTCTAATTCTCTTGTTTTGTTGGACAATTGGTCTCTTCACGCGTATATCCGCCACTAACATATGATGTTGTGTCACAACTGTCTCTCCTGGGATTGTCTTACAGTCCTTCCACGAGCTACGATCTTCTCTCCTCGTCAACAAATAGTCTATCTGCGTGTGTCTTCCGCCGCTGCTAAACGTGATTAGATGCGATTCCCTTTTCTTAAAAAACGAATTTATGATTCCTAAGTCATGCGCTACTGCGAAGTCAAGAAGCTCCTTACCGCCTTCATTCCTAAGGCCATACCCGAAGCCTCCATGCACCAACTGGAAGTGGTCATTATCCTTACCGATATGCCCGTTAAAGTCTCCTCCTATGCATATTTTTTCGTCTCTAGGTATGTCACCCATAACTTGATCTAAACTCTCCCAGAACTTTTTTCTTCTGTTTCTCCTAGTCCAACATGTGGAGCATACGCACTAACTACTGCCACTACTTCATCCCCTATTACTATTCTTAACAGCATAATTCTATCATCGTATCTTCTTACCTCCACTACATTATCTTGGAGTTCCTTAGCAACTAGAAACCCTACTCCATTTTTCGTTCCGTCAGACCCTGAATACCATAGTTTATAACTATTGCACTCTGTTGCTCTCTCACCCCGCCATCTAGTCTCCTGAAGACACGCTATCTGGACCCTACGTTTCCTTAGCACATCAATTAACTCTAGTAACTTGCTAGTTAGTGTTCCTACATTCCACGATGCCACTCTTAATCTAAAATCCTTTTTCCTTGTATTCGCACCTCTCGTCACGAACATGATCTCGGGACAGCATGATGACACCTGCTGTCTATAATTACCTGACAGAGTCCCCTAGAACACCCCTAAAAAAAGAATTATAGCAGAAGTAAAGCACAATCAAAAACAATCCGTTACACGCATTCAACAGTACACGATGGACTAGAACTTAATCAAAAAAATAGCAACAATGATCACCGCTTCACACAATGACACACTATCCTGAGTATAGATTCAAATAAGCCAATGAAACCTATGTAGAGAACAGTTCTAAGATTGACCAGAAATGAGGACAACAGCCCACGAATGCTCAACACACCCCCTCAACCAACAATATACAACTTACTCAGCAATTAATATCAAAACACTAACAATTAAACAACTAATCAGCAAGTTATAACCAGTAATCAATCAGACAAGAATTATATCAAACAAGTGATGCACCAGAAAACATATCACACAAGTGATACACCAGTAAACCAGTAAACCTATAAGGAGCAACAGAAATCACACAAACCCGTAACGAGCAACAAAAAATAGATCACACAAACCAGATCACACAAACCAGATCACACACAAACAGATCACACAAACATATCAGCAACACACAAACCAGTTATCTCAACACACAAACCAGTAAGCCAGTAAATCAGTAAAGGGCACCAAAAAAAACAGATCACACAAACAGATTAGCAACACAGTTATCTCAACAGCTGCTGGTACTCCTAACCCAGCCAATATCAGCCTAAACTAGAAAGTAAAAGAGAGGGAGAAGGAACAATCTCACCAGATGTGCGGTACTTCAGAAAATGTGCCCTAGATTTAGCAACCTTCACTTAGGGTTGCTAATCCAAGGCAGAAGAGGACTCCCAGCAGTAAGATCTAGGGTTGTTGCCCTAGATTCGCGAAGGAGCTGTTGGGGCAGATCTAAACGTAGAGCAAAACCCGAGAATCACCTTCGGATCGAGGGTTTTGAAACCCAATTCGGCTGTTGTTTGCTCAGGAGATGTTAGACCATTTGAATCACCTTCGGATCGAGGGTTTTGAAGCGATGATTAGCTCAGCAAAACCCGATATGTTAAACTTGAAACCCAATTCGGCTGTTGTTTGTTCGATTGAACACAACAGATTGAGAAACACTAAAGTCTTGTAAGAGTGTGCTTTGATAGTTACCCCCCTACCGGACGAACGAAGATCAACGGCGGCGAGGATGACGACTGATCGATCGACGGTGAGTAGCCGGAGAAGGAAGACGTCGAGTCGGCCGGAGAAGGAATCCGGCGAGTTACCGGTGGTCAGCCTGCTAGGGCTCCGGCGAGTTTCCGGTGGCCGGCGGTGGCGGTGACCGGTGATGGTGATGGTTAACGGTACAATAGAGAGAGAAAGCTTAGAGAGAGGGAGAGAAAGTTATTTCAACGTGAAAAGCATGTTCAATTCTGTAGGGATTTCTATAGGTGCTAATTTGGTTTGCCCATTCATGCAACAAAAGGTAGGGAATTCTGATGCAAATCGTTTTGCTGAACATTTCTGACAAGGACTCTGTTCCTTTAAGATGAGAGAGTGTTTAGGTACATGGTCATAAACAAATTTATATGGATCATCTTCTATTATCACATCTCGTACAGGTGGTTGATCACCGTCCGGAATCTGCGTAAGTTGACTACCATTTGGAATACGTTTTCTGTTATCTCTCCGTGTAGCATAATATCGTCTATTCGCCTCCCTTTGTCTTTCAGCCAAAGTACAAGAAACACTCTCATTTATCATTTGTATCGTGTGACCGGCATTGGGTTTTAATGTGCTTAAGGGTATCCTTTCGCGTGACTGATTAATCGTAGCCAATACAAATGGAGTGCTTTGAGAGACACTGGCATTATAAACTTTTGTTGCTTTGTTGTTTTCTTTGTTTGAGTAGTATCGTCTGTTGTATTCTTTCCGTTTTGCAGCTCGTGACGTAGATGCAGTTGAGGATGAAATGTCATTACTATCTTTTGGTTGCCCGTTCCTCATAGTAAAAATGATGAACACCTTTTGTAATGAATAATAATATCGTGAATATTCTTATGCAGTTTATATACAACTACAAATATTATAAGTAACATTTAAGTAACAAACATAAGCAAACTCATTATGTAAATACACAATTAATGTACATAAACGAATATATCTCTACTTCTTATGTATTGCAAGCAAACAAACATAATAATAAATGTTAATCTGCCTACCATCTATCTAAAGATTTGTCATAAGTTTTTTTTTCTACACTCAAGCTGTAATTTTTGATGTGGTTTGAAACTGTGTGGTATGCTATTAATTTTAGCTCTATATTTGTTTATAGTTCGTTTGAATTTTTGTATTGGTTGAGATTCACTGTCATAAAATACCCCTTTGATAATTTCATATTTCCAAAATTAAAAACGTTAACATTAACAGTTTGCAAGGTTGTAAGAAATAACAACGTAATTTATTTCTAACATACTAAGAAACAAAAATATAAATGTAATGAAAACCGAAACACCAATACAAATTTGGAAAAACGAAGATGTAATGTAATTTAATAAATACAATATCGCTGAGCACGTGACTAAAGATAAGAACAATCGAAAACTTAAATAGCATGAGCCTCCGGCATGTTTGGTTCAATCACGATCGTACTTAAATCAGTTAAACGTAAAATATTGCCTACAAATTATAAATAAGATATATAAGTTTGTAGAATAGAACATGATTTATTTAATGTAAATAATTATTTTTAAAAAAAAGTAAAATATAACATACTGTCGGGCAAACGAATCAACTTGCATCGAGATACGTAGACAATAGATTTGTTTAACATTGCACGAAACATGGTCATCATACGAATCCCGGAGGATCGTATAAAGATAATTGTATATTGTAACCGCTGTCGCATATAATTTATATATTAGAAAAATAATACAATTGAATATATTAGGCAACTAAAAAGTAATTTCATTATTTTTATATTTGGATAATGCTTACGTATAATCTTGAAGAGTCATATGAAACTCTCGAAATCGACGCTCACCCTTTATAATCTTTCCGACAACATCTACAACCAATAACATTTCTTGATAAATTATAGGAAAAATAAATAGCATAATAAAAAATTATATATCAATTAAAACTTATGCTTACCGGTAAATATTTTTTCACATCTTCTGTCTTCCAAAAGATTTTTAGTAGAAGGCAATAATGGATACACACGGAACCATGTCGGTGTGTGACTTGAAAATCGCTCAAGTTTAGTGTGCTCGTTAAAAACAATTTTGAACTCACTCCAAACCAATAGGTAGTTTTCGTGTTTTGGCCACTCCTGGTAATTGAATCTCTCTCTTTGGAAATGGTGTAGCACAAACATGTTACCCACCAGATTCCTATGTTTGTATAAATGCATGATAGGTGCCGGGACAAAACCAATAATTTTTTGTCTCTAAAAAAATAAAGATTGTGATTTAAATAACAAACTATATTGTAATATTAAAATCTTAAATATATGAAAAAGGATCTTACGTTTTGGTCAAGGAAAACCACCAAAAGTTTGTTTTCAGACACGATGTGCAAAACAAAATCGATCCAGACGAAACAGACAGTATACCAAAGAGAGTACTGTGTCATTGATGAAAAATCATCAACAATGGTATGCAAATCCATGATAAATGATACCTTCAATTTTAAAAGAAAACAGAAGTTGAAAACTTTAATACTAAACGAAACAAAATTAAGTTGCTATTGTCTTGGATTTAATGTTCAACTTTTTATGGTTTATATATATATATATATTAAGAATGGATAATACGTTCTTAATATGCATTATAATATTTAAAAGGTGCATATTATTAAATTAAAATAATTACCATATAATCAAATACAATAATTATGTATTGACATATTCATATATTAGAATTAGGCAAATCTAACTTAGATAATAAAATACTAAGACAATACTTATGATACTTATGAATGAAGCTATGGTAAAACATCCCAAGAAGTTGAAATTTAATTTCCAAAACATACCAAAAGTATTTGGCAGTAACTATAAAAGGTAAACATTAGTAACATAAACATAAAGTTTTAAAAAAGAACATGCATGATAGAAGGTCATGTAACTAAAAGCCAGGTGAAAATATAGTCTCGGAGTAGATCGCACCACGCTTAATATCACCAAAAGTAGAAGGGATAAAGTTAGTCGCTTCGTTGAAGCTTAACTTGATTTCAAATACATGTCCCCAACCTGTGATCATAAGAGTTGTGCCACTAATATTGTAATGTGTTAAGGATGTAAATGGTGGTAATGGAAGACATAGGCCGTAACGAAAAGCATGCAACTTCATCCAGGAACCATTGTGTAGCTTCCACAATTCCAAATTCCTTTCGTAGCTACCACGTGAAACATAACAATGAAGTTCTGAGCGTATGCTAACCAAAGAAAATTGAGGCCCCAAACCCCACGTATTTGGATATGCTAATTCAGAAAACCTGTGTGTGTTGACTTCAAAACGAACAAGCATCTTTTGAGCGCCAAGCCAGTTTTGGGACACCCTGAAGTACAAAGCATCTCCACAGAAGGTTGCCATAGACCAATCGTAGGTATCACCATTGTATGGCCTCTTTTTCAAGAATGGTATGCATTTCCACGACGCACAACGCAATGAATACACGTATACAGCAAGAGTACCCCGCCTACGCTTAATGTGAATAACATTGTAATCGAATGTTGCGTCAACATAGAAACCAACCGCATCAATAAATGCCTTGAAGAAGCCCTGCTTATTATTGTTGGATAACATTTTGCAGCCACCGGTTAATGGATTCCATATAACCAAATCCCACGTGTTTTTAAGGCTAATACAGAGCATGCCGTCCAAGCTCGCTAAAAATAAAAGATTTTTGGATGAATATTAAATGGGGGATTTAATTCGGTACCTACCAAATAGTTAGGTTCCTCATAATTCAAAGACCGAGATACACAAGATTTCTTATGGCTCCTCGTGGTGATGATCTTCTGTTCAGGAGAGTCTCGCATGTATAGGGAATGCGTCCTTTGAAAATCTATACTTGAGATGTAGGTTAACCATTCTTTACTAACACACTTGCATTTAAAGATAACCTTTGGGGGTAGCCGCGCAACTATCTCAAGCATCAGTATTAAAAACATTTCTGGAGGCATATTGAATATATTAGAAAAACAAAGAATGTGTTAAAATGTATACATGCTATTGTGTATATAAATAGTCTGGTTGTTCAAAAGTAAAGGGAAAAATAATTAGTTAATTTTTTCACTCAAAACACATGTGTATATAATAATCATTTAATAAGTTAATTTTTACATAAATGAATAAACTTGTAATATATATTTTTAGAAAGTATAAAATATGTAATTAGTTATTTGATTTTTGAAAATATATAGTTGATGGTGTTAAAAAGATGGAATATATAAAATAAAAAAACTATTGTATTAATTAATTTATTTTTTTTGGATGCGTAGCTATTTTTAACCCAAAACTATGGAGTCCAAAATAATTGAACTGAGAAGCCCAAAATAATACTACTCTAATATGAATTCACGAAACTGTGAAGCCCAAAATTAATCAAAAGTGGTAAAGTTGTTAGTTGTGAGAAAAATGTTGAGTACGGAAACGGGTCTTTAAGCCGGAGCGTAATCATTTTAGATACTGGTTCGGACCTGACTTAAACTATAGAATCGAATGCATTTTGGAATATACTCAGTTGAAATCGGTTAAACTCGAACATTGATAAAACTGTGTTCCAAACCCAAACGATCATTTTCCCAAAGTAACCTTTGTATCCTTCAAAACCCAAACCCTAATCCCACAACAAACAAAATATCTCACCCTATTCTTCATTCACTTCCTCCATTCTTCCTGCAGATCCTATGTAATCTGAAACCCTAAAAGCTCATATCCCCCTTAATTCCCTCTTATTAGATTCACCCACCTCGATTTGATTTCAAAAGACCTTCACTTGCATCTTTTCATCCCTCCATTACTAAACAACCTCAATCGTGCATCTTTTAAACGATTCATCATCACCGTTGAGTTCTTGATCAGTTATTTGAGGTAAACAGTGTCTCAATTTGATTATTGGGCGGAAGTTTTCTGTTCTATCGATGGTGTAAGTTTCTAGGGTTTTTAATCGATCCAACGATAACGACAGATTCTTCGATGGGGTTTCAAAAGGTTTAATCTTGCTGATATTATTGAAGCACTAATCTTTTGTAGTGGAATTTGCTATTGATTCTGGTGTGGAGGGTTTGTGTGGATCTGAGTGTGTCTTGGAGATCTTATGGTGGATCTTAAGGTTGATTTGAAGCAGGAGTCCGAAATGGCTGTTGATGGCACTGCTACTCAAACCAATGCTGGAAAAACCAAGGTTTGTTGCTGCTTGGTGCTTAATGCCATCATTTATAATACCCAAGATTTTGATTTCTGAACCCCATTTGTTGTTGAAGTGTGTATCTAGGTTTATGTGATTTCTGTTGTATGTGATGGATCTATGTGGAATATGGAGGATGTATTCGTTTTCCCCCAATTTTGATCATGTTTTGGGATTCTAGAAGTATGTGGATTATGTTTTTCATTGTGCTGTTAGGATTGGATGTGAATTTGATAACTTACATTACTCTCCAGAATTTGTTACTTAAGTTAGTTAATGTATTTGGAGTTCGTAAACTATATATGTGTCCTTTATTGTAGTTATTTGTTACTGTTATTAGCAATATGGACCCAATGGTGTTGTGTTCAAAGGCTATCGATTCCCTAAGGCTGCTGAGGAGTATCTTGCCACACATGGGCTGAATAATGTGATATATTCTGAAATACTAATGCTAAGCACTAAATAGTCTTATATTTTAATATAGTATAATGTGTGCTTTTGTTGGTCTGTTTGCACTAATGCTGAAGCACTAAATAGTCGGATAATTTTAGTTTATGTATAAATTTGCTTGTAATTTTACTTTAGTTAAACTAATGAATGAAACATACCACTGACATTCATGGTATCTTCAGGAAAAAATCAATGTGTGTTATTGGTTTATATATATTATCTCAATCAGAGGATGGTAGAGGTAGCAAATGGAGTATGATGACAAACATGAATCCCATCTTTGGCCTTTTAACTTGCCGTCCTATCAAGTAAGTTACTTTTCTTGTTCAAAGCTACAACAAATACTTTTAAGTTGTTACTTTTTCTATTTCTTTGCTAAATGAAATTATCATTTTACATTTTGTTGTGTGTTGTGTGGTTTTAGGTTCATGTTAGATGTGCGTTTAATTGTTATGCTGTTTGTGTGTGTTATATATGAATATTAAATCAATCATAAAAAGTGCATAACTTCCTAGATGTAGGCAACTGTGATGAACACATGTAACATGGGTTAATATGAATAAATAGTATAGACGTTACACGCTAAATTAGTTAAATCCATCGGGCAGTTTCATGGCAACACAAAAAAACACACTGATTTACAATCAAACACGATAACAAATAAAAATTTTGCTAGTTAAATACTTATATGTTTAAAAGAAGACATACCTTTATGGAGAACCAAAAGCCATAAAAAATTAAATAAATAGCTTAAGGTTAAATAGCTTAAGGGGAACAAAAGGCTAGCTTCCAAGAAGTTGACCACAACCTACTGAAAAAATTAAATAGCTTAAGGTTAGAAACATGTTATGGATAATATCCTATTTAACTTACCAATTTACTAAAAACATGTTATGGATAATACCCTGTTTGTCTATATTGTAGCTTTAGAGAAATAGTATTTATAAAACACTAAAATAAATGAAGTTGTTGTTTATCTAACTTTTAGTTTTATAATTATGCTAAATGAGGATGTTTAACTATGGTAATATTAAAAATAAATTTACAAACAACTGAAAAATGAATTAGCTTTTGGTTAGGAATCTAAATACACAAACAAATCAAACATATACATAATATACCAGGCTGAAAAGTTTTAAACTTTCATAAGAATATCAACCTGCAAGTGTTAATTCTTGTGATGCGGTTGATGTGAATGCGCAAACTTGGAACAAAAAAGCTAATTTCCGAGAACTTGTACCACAAACAACTGAAAAATGAATTAGCTTTTGGTTAGGAATCTAAAAACACAAACAAATCAAACATATACATAATATACTAGGCTGAAAAGTTTCAAACTTCCATAAGAATATCAACCTGCAAGTGTTATTTCTTGTGATGCGGTTGATGTGAATGTGCAAACTTGGAACAAAAAAGCTAATTTCCGAGAAATTGTACCACAAACAACTGAAAAATGGATTAGCTTTTGGTTAGGAATCTAAATACACAAACAAAGCAAACATATACATAATATACCTGGCTGAAAAGTTTCAAACTTTCATAAGAATATCAACCTGCAATTGATATTTCTTGTAATGCGGTTGATGTGAATGTCAACTTTGGTAATATATAGTATATAAAACAGGGGATGTTTATCCCTAAAAAGCTGCAACAACTTCAATTTTAGGATATATCAAGTCTAACGTCAACTAAAAAGCTGCAACAACCTAGATTGTAGGATAAAATTAGGCATAAAGTCAGCTACATGTTGCTAATATCAAGCATTCGGTTTTTTTTTTTTAAAATTGAAATGTATAGGATAAAATTTTTAACTGAACTTTATCCCCATAAAATTGCAACAAATTAATTATCCCCTTAAAGTTGCAACAAATGATCTTTCAAAAATAATTTATAGAAATCTAAAAAGAAGATAATAGGTCAACAATTGCGATCAGATATTCACTTTTTTCAAGATCCCAAACTCTTGAGTCTTGACCCACTTTGGAGATACTTTCGTTAGGCGAGCTGCTTCGGCATAATACCACCGATCAAGATTGCAACAGATCAACATATTGAATAAAACGCAGAAGCACACCATGTACAACGACTTGGTTTCAGCCTCTTTTTATTTTTAAAAAAACAAACAAATGGAACATACACATCAGGTTATGTTTTAGGGGCATAAGCACACCAAACTTAATATGGTTTTGGTTGTATGTATTTATTTTATTTTATATAAGCTTTCTTAGTTTTATTTTTAAAAAACTGTTAAATGGAAGTATCCAAAGAAATAAATGCAACAACTTAAATTTTAGGATACTATCAGGTCTAATGTCACACCCCCGCTTAGAGCGGAAACACGAGGATGCGACGGACGGGATCGTCATAACACTTGGTATAATTACAGAGACATAATACATGCAAGATCTTCGTGTCATGACGTCGCCCGACACAATGGTGACTTGTGTCGTGGTTAGTCAGTTCCACGACTATCATAGTCTTATTAATTCTAAATCCAAAATACACAGAGTTCACAAATGAAAACAAACGTTATACATTACTAATGCAAAACTGTTGGAATCCTGAGGGTCTCTGCTAAGGCATCAGCTCTAGCTATCCTCTTTGATTATGTTCACCTGAAAAGAAATGCTCAAAAATGGTCAACATAATTGTTGGTGAGCTTCGCAGGTTTTATGTATTGATGATGATAACAGTAAGTTCAATAAGCGTTACCGCGACTACACTTATGTATAGGCGGTTTACCAGTTTTTTAATAGCTACAGCCAAACCTAAACATTGGTTCCACATGGGAATTGATGGCTGAAAGGAAAACATTCCCAAGTTTAAATAGTTTATTAAGACGTAGCAAGATCCACACAGCACATACGTATAGTGTATAACCAAACCAGTCCTTAGGTCCCATTACCGGGATTAATGGTTATGTAAAAAGGTTTTCCATAGCATAATAAGTTTAATATGACGTAGCAAGATCCACACAGCGCATACGTTTAGGTTACAACCAAACCAATCCTTAGGTCCCAATTACCGGGATTAATGGTTGTAGTGGATGCTCGGCAAAGAAGAACCACAAAGTAGACCCACAAAGAAGAACCACACCGCCGAAAGCATCCAAGATCAATAGCATTCACAAGTAATCATCACACCACATATAGCATCAAAGTTATAGCGCATTATAATATAAAGCCACCAAATAACATACAAGGTAGCAACATAGCATAGAATCAAGAGTCATAATAACATCGTTCAATAAGAATAGCAATATAAGTTAACCATAAATGTTGAAGCAGACTTCCACTAGGGAAGGTGATTGAAAGTAAGTGAGCATTCTTTTCCCCCAAGTTTAAAATGTTTAAAAGTTATATAAGCGTAAAAAGGGGCCACGAAACTCACCTTGGATTGATGTAATGTATATGAACAAGAAATTCAACGAATTAGGCAAAGCACGATCAAACACGTTCAACCCTATTATTGATTGTAATTGAGTCTTTAATACGAATGAATATGTTTGGTAAGGTTTGAGTTGATTTGGTTTAACACGTGTCACACACGTAATTAGATATGTATATGTTACAATGTTTTTATAGATTTATATATGTATTAATAAGTAACTATCAATAAGTATTAAGTTTTACCAAATAATTATTTACATTTTGATTTTATTAGAAGGGTTTCATAAGTGTATTTATATATTTTTGGAATTAAATATAAAATGATGTGGTTTAAATATATAATTTATAATTATCCAAAGATAATTACAAATAAGGATAATCACAATTATAGTATTTTGATTAATAATAAGGTATTAATCTAGACTTTTAGTTAAAATATATTTTACAAGAAATACCCCACAATTTTATTTGTAAATAATTTGTGAATTTAAATAATATTTAAAGATAATATAGCGTTTATTTTATAGAAATAATTATTTATAATATTTATAAATAATATTTATATAATTTTCATGATTTTTGTGATTATTTCATAATTAAACTTGATTTAGAATTTATTTATAAAAATAAGTATTTTTTAATATTTTTAAATAATATTCTATAAAAATCTATTAAAGTTATTAATGAAATAAATTTACAGAAAATTATTTTATGATATTTAAAATAAGGGAAATTAATAAAATTTATTTTTATAATTTTTAGAAATTTTTCCATATTTTTAAATTAATTGTAAAGCCTTAAAAAAAATAAAACAATAAAAAGGGGTTGCCCCGGGTCGAACCCGGGACCCCAAGCACACAAACACACGTGAATAACCAGTGAGCCAAAGCCCTAATCCGCGACAGAACACGGTTTTAATTGTATTTACCCACTGTTTTTAGAATTTCCCCCAAACCCGAAGAACCCTAGTTTGATTTGATTCAAATTGAGCATGAAATCGATGTTAATAATGAAATTAATGTTAGGGGTTTTAATCCTTAAGTAAAAACGAGTGTGATGTTGCATTTAATTACCTGATTTGGTTCGATTTGATGACAAGAGCAGCCAAGAACAAGTCGCGGGTTATTTTGAATCCGAATGATGATCAAACTCTGATGAAACTCGAATTAATTTTCCAGATAGATTCAATTGATTATAATGGTTGAAAGCCCTCTCTTAATTTCAGTTTAGAAAGGCCAGAAGGTTGTGTTCGACTAAGTTGCAGGTTCGAAACAGAGATGAAATCGAATTGGGTGTTTGAATGTGTTTCAGATGCAATTGTAAGTGTAGACCGACTATGACTATTTATAACATCGTTTAGGTTGAATTAATTTGATTATCATAAGGTTTTTAGTGCGATTTGAATCTGTAAAGTAGCCAACATGAACACGAGGTGGTTAGATCGCACTCATCGATTTGTTTTTCGAATTATTGTGGGGTTTGGGTTCGAATCTTGCATGTAACGGTGTCGGGGGTTCTAATTTGGTTAAAACCGTGTAGAATTGGGGTGTTTTGGCCTCGCCGGAGGCTCGCCGGAGAGCCGGAGACGGTGGCCGGAATTACGGGGGCGGGGAGGGGCTGTTGTGTAATTTTTATAATTACACTTTCAGTCCCTGCGGTTTGGTTTTATTATTTTATGTTTATAAACTTTATTTAAAGTTTCAAAAATTGCAAATTCTCCCCCTGAACTTTTAATATTATTATTATTTTTATTTTTATTATTATCATTATTATTATTATCATTATTATTATTATCCTTATTATTATTATTATTATTATTATTATTATTATGATTATTATTATAAATTTTGTAATTTTTGGAATTAGTACGTATTAAACGTAATTGTTTTATAAAAAATTACGGGATGTTACAGTCTCCCCTGCTTTAGGAAATTTCGTCCCGAAATTTTAATCATGAGGAGACTGAAACGAAAAGATATGGGTACTTGGATTTCATTTGGTCCTCACGTTCCCAGGTGAACTCTTGGTCATGTTTAGATTCCCAGCGGACCCCGACAATCGGTATTCGGCTGCGTTTGAGTTGTTTGATTTCCCGATCCGTAATTTCCAGAATATAGTTTCGTGGTAAGGTGATGTCTAGAATTCAAGATAACACTAACAATGATGAGAAATGTTAATCGTCGGAATTTAAGAATCCCAAACGTCATCATGTCATTTAAAATAAGAGGCTTTTAGTGATTGAAAAGTTAAACAGGAGATTCACGGGAACACGGAAGTTAAGTTTTGTCATGTATAAAGATAAAACACTTGGACACCTGCCAACTTATGTCTTTTCCTTTAGGCTAAACCCATGTCTACAAGTTACGAAGGTTTATGAACCTTTATATTCACATTGTATTGAGGATAATAACGAGTCTTGTTATTCGAATTCAAGATAGAGTTTTAAATATTTCCAAGGTTAAGGATTCAAGATCGATTCAAGAAGTGATACAAACAATAAGAAAAGGTATTTGTAACCATGTTTTGCAAGTAACAAATTTCCAAATGCAGATTTGCATACGTGCTTTGTCAAACCCATAAGTACAGTCGAGAACATTCGTATGTCTAGGAGAACCTAATCACAAGTTGATAATGTCTTTATTTAGTAGAAAGGTTGCTTACCATCACTCAATTATGCGTTGATGATATCTCAAAATGAAAGTTGATAAGTAAGGAATAAATGGTTTCATTTGGCTAGATCGAATCAAATCATAAGGATAAAGAGAAAGAATTTGATTTAAGAATTTAAATGTTCCAAGCTCGGAGTCGAAATTAATATAGAGCGATCGGGTCTTTGGCGAGCATCATTTGCCCCGACAACGAACGCACGTCCTCAGGCAGTATTTCCTTGATTCCCCTGGCCCAGATTACCAGCTATGGTCATCACTTGCTGTTGGTTATTTCCTTGTTGACCTGGTGCCCTATTCAGTCTGGGGCACATGTTTCGGTAGTGATCAGGACTTCCGCACTCATAACAAGCCCTGGCATTCCCGGCGGGGTTAACCGCGTTGACGGGTACTACCAGATTCGGCGCAGTTCTACAATCCTTCGCTAGGTGCCCCGAGCGCCTACAGTTCACACACGTCCTACACTGCATTGCTGGGTGATGATGAAGATTGCATCTGTTACATCTAGGGTATGGCCCAGCATATTCTTTCCTTCCTTGTGTTACAGCCACAAAATTTGGGGTTGTCTTGGCCTTCTTATCAAATCTTCCGGCATCAGACCGGCTCGTTTCCCCAACCTCCTTTCTCTTCTCTGCTCCCTTACCCAGCAGTCCAGTTCTCACCATTTCATCAGTAAGAGCGCCAGCCTTCAGAATTGCGCTCTGGATTGTAGGAGGAGCAGCTGTTGTTACCAGTGCTCGGATTTGAGGCGCAAGTCCCCAAATATACCTCTCGATCCTCTTGGATTCCGGGGTTACCAAGTGCGGAACCAATCTTGCCAATTCGTGGAAACGATCGGTGTATGCTGCGTGCCCAGCTCCCACCATCGCATGATTCCAGAACTCTTGCTCAAGTTTCTGCCTTTCATTAAGAGGACAATATTCCTCGGAAATCAATGCTTTAAACTCATCCCAAGTCATCTGCATTGCTGACTCCCTTCCTCTAGCCTGAACCTGGGTATTCCACCAGGTTAACGTCTTGCCTTGAAGTGAACACGTGGCATATTTGATTCGTTGGCTGTCGAGACATTCACTAATGTCGATTACTGCCTCCATCTTCTCGATCCATCTGGTCAAGGCTATCGCTCCGCCTTTCCCATCGAATTCGTGGGGTTTGCAAGCCACAAATTCTTTATATGAGCATCCCCGTTTGGTATGGTTGACACCAGTTTCGTTTCCATTTGTTCTGCCAATGTCAGTATCATCCACTACCCCTTGGTTATGTTGGCCATTGTTATTATGATCCCGTGGAGAGGATGATTCAGCAGGGTGTCGCTTACTTGGGTTACGATGGTTGGAACCAGTGCAGCTAGCTGCTGAGCAATCATAGCAGCTATATCAGGATTGCTAGTTTCCTGGTTATTGCCAACTGGAGCACCACCAGCTCCTGATGGTCTACCCCTTCTCCTGTTTTGTGGGGCTTCAGCTTCTTGGTTTGTTCTACGGGTGACTCTCTTAGGTGCCATCTTCTATTTACAGAAAGATATGAACTTTAGTTACCGTATGATTTTGCTTATCAAGTTTCTATAACCCATGCTTTGGTCCATTAAGATCATTACGTAGCCCAGTTTAAGCACATTCTTAGTATACCGGTGATGTTTATATATAGGGTTCCCCGCAGCGTTCCCACCACATCAACGATATACCTTGAATGATACTTAAACTAGTTACATAACATCTTAATTTTCCTTAGCACCTACTTAAATATTAACATTTTGTATGGGTAGAGAGTATCATTACTCCTCTACATTCATGTATTCCACTTTCATTCTAAGCATTAATCAGTAGTTACTGAAATGCTAAGTGGAGGAATGTTTCATAAGGTCAATATCGTGATTGGAAATACCATGAAGGCTTTAAGTAGGACAGGACTTGAGTATTTGATAATGTTTGATTGCCTTAACAAGGACTTACTAGAATTATGACCCTAGCACCCTAGGGTATAGAATAGAAACTTGTGATACTCATGATCGTTACCTCATGATAAGATTAGCTAGACTTCTCATGCATGGTGAATTACAATTACGTGTGCACCCGTAATGGTAATTTACCTTGCATGGTCACCCTAGCTCCACTTACCCCAAGTTAACATCATAGTATTATCTAAATTCATCAAGCATAAATAATGTAATGTCCTTATGTCCATGAGCCAGTATTCCAATAATAGCATGTAATAGCAAATAAGCATATAAGCACATTAAGTCTAATGGTAACTGCATATCCGTCATACTTTCAGGATTTCAGTCATAACAATGATAGGGTCGGATTCAATATCCGAGATTGACGCTACGTGTGATCACCGAAGTTCCCTAATAATATGATGTTGTGCGCATACAAGCGTAAAGTTCTTAATATAAAAGTATCCCATAGAGAAAGACTGAGAGTAATAATGTCTTCCCGGGATGTTCAGATAACACGTGTACATGTATAAAATTAGGTATGTAGGAACATACTTGTAGATTATTAGGTATATAGGAATATACCTGTATATTAAGTTCATAGACTTAATATATTTGACCCATTTGCCTTGTAGATCTGTGTATTGACCATAGTTTATCACTCATCCCAGAAATCCCCAGGTAAGCATACCAGGTCTCGTAATGAGATATATGCGATATGCTTGCCTTAGCCCGAGGGCCTTTTGCCAGGAAATCCAGAATACAGGTGTCTATGTGTCACACAAATCATGAAAGACATTTAGGTAAAATCAAATGCACACAATCCCTAGCATGCATTCTATATGAAGGTTCTTAGGTTATAGTCTAGGTCGAATTCTCCACCTAAATCTCTATAACCAAGGCTCTGATACCAATCTGTCACACCCCCGCTTAGAGCGGAAACACGAGGATGCGACGGACGGGATCGTCATAACACTTGGTATAATTACAGAGACATAATACATGCAAGATCTTCGTGTCATGACGTCGCCCGACACAATGGTGACTTGTGTCGTGGTTAGTCAGTTCCACGACTATCATAGTCTTATTAATTCTAAATCCAAAATACACAGAGTTCACAAATGAAAACAAACGTTATACATTACTAATGCAAAACTATTGGAATCCTGAGGGTCTCTGCTAAGGCATCAGCTCTAGCTATCCTCTTTGATTATGTTCACCTGGAAAGAAATGCTCAAAAATGGTCAACATAATTGTTGGTGAGCTTCGCAGGTTTTATGTATTGATGATGATAACAGTAAGTTCAATAAGCGTTACCGTGACTACACTTATGTATAGGCGGTTTACCAGTTTTTTTAATAGCTACAGCCAAACCTAAACATTGGTTCCACATGGGAATTGATGGCTGAAAGGAAAACATTCCCAAGTTTAAATAGTTTATTAAGACGTAGCAAGATCCACACAGCACATACGTATAGTGTATAACCAAACCAGTCCTTAGGTCCCATTACCGGGATTAATGGTTATGTAAAAAGGTTTTCCATAGCATAATAAGTTTAATATGACGTAGCAAGATCCACACAGCGCATACGTTTAGGTTACAACCAAACCAATCCTTAGGTCCCAATTACCGGGATTAATGGTTGTAGTGGATGCTCGGCAAAGAAGAACCACAAAGTAGACCCACAAAGAAGAACCACACCGCCGAAAGCATCCAAGATCAATAGCATTCACAAGTAATCATCACACCACATATAGCATCAAAGTTATAGCGCATTATAATATAAAGCCACCAAATAACATACAAGGTAGCAACATAGCATAGAATCAAGAGTCATAATAACATCGTTCAATAAGAATAGCAATATAAGTTAACCATAAATGTTGAAGCAGACTTCCACTAGGGAAGGTGATTGAAAGTAAGTGAGCATTCTTTTCCCCCAAGTTTAAAATGTTTAAAAGTTATATAAGCGTAAAAAGGGGCCACGAAACTCACCTTGGATTGATGTAATGTATATGAACAAGAACTTCAACGAATTAGGCAAAGCACGATCAAACACGTTCAACCCTATTATTGATTGTAATTGAGTCTTTAATACGAATGAATATGTTTGGTAAGGTTTGAGTTGATTTGGTTTAACACGTGTCACACACGTAATTAGATATGTATATGTTACAATGTTTTTATAGATTTATATATGTATTAATAAGTAACTAATAAGTATTAAGTTTTACCAAATAATTATTTACATTTTGATTTTATTAGAAGGGTTTCATAAGTGTATTTATATATTTTGGAATTAAATATAAAATGATGTGGTTTAAATATATAATTTATAATTATCCAAAGATAATTACAAATAAGGATAATCACAATTATAGTATTTTGATTAATAATAAGGTATTAATCTAGACTTTTAGTTAAAATATATTTTACAAGAAATACCCCACAATTTTATTTGTAAATAATTTGTGAATTTAAATAATATTTAAAGATAATATAGCGTTTATTTTATAGAAATAATTATTTATAATATTTATAAATAATATTTATATAATTTTCATGATTTTTGTGATTATTTCATAATTAAACTTGATTTAGAATTTATTTTATAAAAATAAGTATTTTTAATATTTTTAAATAATATTCTATAAAAATCTATTAAAGTTATTAAATGAAATAAATTTACAGAAAATTATTTTATGATATTTAAAATAAGGGAAATTAATAAAATTTATTTTTATAATTTTTAGAAATTTTTCCATATTTTTAAATTAATTGTAAAGCCTTAAAAAAATAAAACAATAAAAAGGGGTTGCCCCGGGTCGAACCCGGGACCCCAAGCACACAAACACACGTGAATAACCAGTGAGCCAAAGCCCTAATCCGCGACAGAACACGGTTTTAATTGTATTTACCCACTGTTTTTAGAATTTCCCCCAAACCCGAAGAACCCTAGTTTGATTTGATTCAAATTGAGCATGAAATCGATGTTAATAATGAAATTAATGTTAGGGGTTTTAATCCTTAAGTAAAAACGAGTGTGATGTTGCATTTAATTACCTGATTTGGTTCGATTTGATGACAAGAGCAGCCAAGAACAAGTCGCGGGTTATTTTGAATCCGAATGATGATCAAACTCTGATGAAACTCGAATTAATTTTCCAGATAGATTCAATTGATTATAATGGTTGAAAGCCCTCTCTTAATTTCAGTTTAGAAAGGCCAGAAGGTTGTGTTCGACTAAGTTGCAGGTTCGAAACAGAGATGAAATCGAATTGGGTGTTTGAATGTGTTTCAGATGCAATTGTAAGTGTAGACCGACTATGACTATTTATAACATCGTTTAGGTTGAATTAATTTGATTATCATAAGGTTTTTAGTGCGATTTGAATCTGTAAAGTAGCCGACATGAACACGAGGTGGTTAGATCGCACTCATCGATTTGTTTTTCGAATTATTGTGGGGTTTGGGTTCGAATCTTGCATGTAACGGTGTCGGGGGTTCTAATTTGGTTAAAACCGTGTAGAATTGGGGTGTTTTGGCCTCGCCGGAGGCTCGCCGGAGAGCCGGAGACGGTGGCCGGAATTACGGGGGCGGGGAGGGGCTGTTGTGTAATTTTTATAATTACACTTTCAGTCCCTGCGGTTTGGTTTTATTATTTTATGTTTATAAACTTTATTTAAAGTTTCAAAAATTGCAAATTCTCCCCCTGAACTTTTAATATTATTATTATTTTTATTTTTATTATTATCATTATTATTATTATCATTATTATTATTATCCTTATTATTATTATTATTATTATTATTATGATTATTATAAATTTTGTAATTTTTGGAATTAGTACGTATTAAACGTAATTGTTTTATAAAAAATTACGGGATGTTACATCTAATGTCAAGAAAAAAGCTACAACAACCTAGATTGTAGGATAAAATTAGGTCTAAAGTCAAGCATTCATTTTTTTTAAATTGAAATTTATAGGATAAGACACTTCTATCTTGAAGTTAGTTTGTATGTTCTTTTTAACTTAACTGCTAGAAAATAGGTTATAGAAAAACTGAAAGCAGGAAGCTGAATTCCAGAAAAAAAATTGGCAAACTTGAAAATAAATGAAGTTGCTATTTAACTAACTTTTAGTTTTATAATTATGCTAAATGAGGATGTTTAACTATAGTAAAATTAAAACAAATGTATGTTGACTGGTTTAACTACAAGATAGCTATTTTTATAATATTTCAAAGAAAGGTAAATTTTTTTTCTATTATAAATGTGTGTCTGGTGTTGCAAGCTTTAGAAATATAGGTTTGGTTTTAAATTCGTGTAAAATTATTAATTAGGTGTTGTTAAATTAATTTCAAAATTAGTTAAATGTTTATTAATTAGCTCCTACTTGTTCTAAGCTAAATGCAAATACAATTTTCATTCTCACACAGACATTAATAAAGCTAAAAAAACTAAACTTTTTAAGTACTAACAAAAAAGATAAATCTTTTATTTCAAACATAAAGACGACGAATTCATTTACGTAGAATAAAATGCATAGAAAATTGAAAACATAATTATTTAGTGGTGGGTTGAAAATTAAACTAAATGCGGTCTTGTTCGCTTCTGAATTGATGCGCGGGGAATCTTAATCGGATTTTTAAGCTTTTGGCTTGAATCCGCAGTATCAAGTAACTTGTCATCTTTATCCTCTTCATCTGAACTCTCTATAATAATAACTTCATCCCATTTCCATTCAGCAATTCATTTGCGTCTATTCGCTTGAGTTTCCAGCTTTCGGTCATCAAACTGCATAAGAACACAAGTAAAACATAAATATGTATGTAAGTATATTTGAAAAATTATTTGAGCCAATGAAAATATATACATAAGATCAAGAAAACAAACCTTAGAAGCGTCCCCATTTTTTTGACTCAAGTCACCACACCATTCTTTTTTTTGTATGTTCAAATCACACTGAAACAAATAATTACATTTATCAGTAACATATGAATCAAAGTAAACTTCTATTAAGGTAACATGACTAACCTTGAATGGTTGGTCTTTCAACATCTTTGAACCCTGCTCCATACCTAAATCGACAATCAAAACAGAAATCAAGGTAACTAAATTCTCAAAGCCATGAAAACAAATGATTGTATTAGCAGATTACTTCCCTACCTAATATAATACTTACCTTACCTTAATGGAAACCAAAATCCTCAAACAGTTCTTGTATTCTGCCGTGTAAAAGTAAGCTGTAGTATTCTGCAGTTTATACCAACATTCAAGTGAACAAATATTATGATTTGGTTACAAAGTTTATACAGAGGATGATTCTGGCTTTTCATCCCTAAAAAGATGCAAAAGATCAAAATTTAAAGTGAACTTTATCCGCATAAAGTTGCAACAAATTAATTATCCCCATAAAGTTGCAACAAATTAATAATGGAAAAAAACGCAGAATGACAATGTAGAAAACGATTTGGTTTCAGCCTTTTAATTTTTTAAAAAAAAAACTATAAAATGAAAGTACATAGCAGGTTATGTTTTAGGGGCATAAGCACACCGAACTTAATATGGTTTTGGTTGTATGTATTTTTTTTATTTTATATAAGCTTTCTTAGTTTTTATTTTTAAAAAACTAATAAATGCAAGTACACACAAGATTATCTTTTAGGGGTATAAACACACCAAAAAACTATGGATTTGGTTGTACACAGCAGGATTTTTATATTTAGCAGTTGTATTTTCCAGGAAGTTGAGATTTTCCAGGTAGTTTTTATCGTATATAACCTAGAGTTTATGTAAATAAAAGTAACAACTTTAATGTGTAGGGATATTATGGAAATTAACATTGGGGTTATTTTGTAAATAATCTTTTAAGTACTATTCTACCCTTATAATTCATGCAATTGCAAATTGTTAATGACTATAGTGGTTTCTAATGTCATTTGTCAGAACAATTGCTTTTATATAGATTCTAAAACTACTTTTCAATTTCTGTTATTAATATACTTCATATTTTGTCTTTCTATCATATTACAACTACACATCTATGTAGCTGCATTGATCTTGACCCGTGACCAAGTGGTTATTTTTCAATTTATGCGGTCCTCATTTTTTACCTTATCCGATTTTGGTTCCTACCTTTTTGGCTCCGATCCTTGACCTGAGACCCAAGATCATCCCATCTTGCAGGCCAACCAAAGAAAACCAATAAAGAAGATTGGGTAGCCTAAGACTGACCCGAAACACAATCATTTTGGTCCTTAATCTTCATTTTTCACCGCATCCAATTTTGGCCCGGGCCAGACAGTTCTGATCCTTGACCCATGATCACTTAGAAATTGGGATGTAGGAAAAGGGTATAGGAATTACCATTGTTTTCATCTCATATATTGAAATTTGTTCCAAATTATGAAGGGTGCTCACAACCTCAAATCAACTGCAGAATCAAGCTAAAGGGTTCAATTTATAAAATCGGTCAGGGGTTCTGGATTTTCAATTTATGGTTGGTACTCAACTGGTCGCAGATTGAGACCAACAATGGAAAGAGTGGACGTGCCACTTCTAAGCGCAAATCGATTCTGGCTTCTACTAACACAGAGTATAAACTTCATTAATTTTCTAGTTTATCAATCTTCAATGATCCAATTCCATGGCTTCTACCAGCACAGAATATGAACATCATCGATTTAAAAGTTAAATCAATTTCTAGGAAGACAATAAAACTTCATCGATTTTCAGGATTTGCTTACATTTGTTTTGAGTGCACTTGACAAATGTTGTGTAGGAAGACAATAAAACTACCATCAGTAACCCTTATACAAATAATCCTGATTTTGACTTTTAAAGTCAGGCCATTGCTTGGTTTGAAACATATAACATTCTTTACTTAAAGCAAAATGAAAGCAGAATACTGTAAACTACTGTAAATTTTATGAAACATCAGAGAATAGGCATTAACTACACATCTATATTTTCCAGGTAACTGTGAGTTTATGTAAATAAAGGTAACAACTTTATTGTGTAGGGATATTATGAAATTTAACATAGGGGTTATTTTGTAAATAATATTTTAAGTACTATTTTACCCTTATAAATGCTTGTATCCTATGCATTGATTATTGTATATGTTCTTAAATTTAGGGTATCTTAAAATACCCCTCCCGTATACTTTATATATAGTATAAATATATCGTATATTGGGTGGTGAAATATATATATGTTATATTTTGTGTTGTACAATATATATTATATGTTATGTTGGGTAATATGTATTATATTACGCGTGTGTACGTATATTTGTAAGTGTGTTTCGTTTGGGTCGTTATGCTTAGTGTGTACGAGTCACGTATTATGAAACGTACGGGTCCTATTGTAAAATGTCGTATAATTAATTATATATATAAAGAGTACTTTTATATATAATTCAGGCTATACATGAATATGGGGTTTTATGCTTGTGTATGGGGGAGTCCTATCGATAACCGACACCGTAACGAGACGTGAAGCGCGAAACCGTACAATTTTTATGTTCATAATTAATAATTAATATTAATTATATATTAACTAAAATTCAGGTTAATCGGGACCCTAATCTTTATGCTTTCGTTTATTCGTTGCTGTGCATCCAAGGTGGGTTTACGGTCCCACTTTTACATTATACACTCTTTTTGGAGGAGGGAAACATGCAGCTTTTCATAAACGATACAGTACCTTAGATTTCGTAATACTGCATATACTTGAATACTATTATGTTATACTACGCCTCTTCAGACCGTTAATATGTTACTAGCAATGTGATTGTTAGTAGATCTACTGAGTTTGGCAAACCCCGCCCGGGCTAGTCGCGCTAGCTTGACTGGAGGTCAAACGGGCGAATGGTTTGCCTATTTTACAATGTTGTGGTAGGGATTCCAGAGCCGGGGCATGCATTACATTATTATTATTATTGTCAGCTCATGACTTCATACATATAGTGATTTGCTATAGGCTAGCTACCTACTTATATACTTTGATTACTAAATCTGGAATTTCATTACTATTAATTACTGTGTTCTGATAAACCTGTGAATTCATCAGTCTTTGTACTGACTTTAGCATGTTTTCTCTCAGGTCATTGATGTGGCACGTCTAGGAGCACCGCATTCATTGCATATCATCTTCATTCGCTTTTAAACTAATTTTATGGTTTAATTACGTTTACATTACTTAAATTGGTTTGGGCGTGTGTTTGCGCAGATTTCAACAGTTGTTTAAATGTTTTCTAATTTCGCTTCCGCAATACTTAAACATGTTTGGTTTATTTCACCGTTATCAAGTAACTTATACGTTTTGTAGTTATCGAGTCGTTTGGTGTAACTGATACTTATCTAAGATCATGGTTATGTCACACGCCTGACGGTAAAACCCTGTTTGTGAAAACTGAGGGTGTGACAAGATGACGGTGGTAGCGCACAATGAGACCTCAATATAATCACAATTAATCTATTAAGTAATAGAAAAGTTAGAGTTAGATGAACTTTTAGAAGTAATATTTATTAAAAAATTAGTCCAGGTATTCTTTATTGATTTATTACATATAAATATTTTATAATAATAATATAAACACGTCAAAACTCATCTAGGTATGATTCAAAGAAAGAAACTAATGGAAAAAATGTAGGGGCTTTTGTTCAAATTATTAAAGATTGGTGATTAATTTGAGAAAACCTAAAAATACGTAGTGCAATCCGACATACACAGTTAATACTATATATATTATTTTATAACCAAACACAAATTTAAATATGAATACATTTGGAATCAAATTTCAAGTTTTCAATTCGGTTTCGAACCCTAAACACCCCTAGTTCAATCGTTAACACCGACAAATAATATTTTCTCCCTAATTGACATTTTATCCTGATATTTTTGGTATCATGCTGCTACCATAGTTGTTGCCAACAGATTTCCTCTATTTCAAAAGGTTATGTGCCGATCGTTATTTAAGAATTAAAATTATATTGTTACTAACTTATTATTTAAAATTTGTTGGAAATAAGATACAAAATCGTAATCGACTAACTTGTTAAGAAACATCCTACTCGAGTCCGATATGAGCCGAATATCAACTCAACTTTTAACAAGGATTGAATATTACGAGCCAAACCAATTTAAGATTTCAATGGTATATTATTATAAGCTCGAGCCCAATTTAATACTAGCTCGAATAAGCTCTCTCAGTGACTAATATTAGTGCACCAATCACAATCTAAGAGAAAATGAAAAATCGAAAGTCTAATTACCGATGATTTCGGCATCAAATGTGTTTCACGACTGATTCCAACGCAACTTCATGAAAGTGACATCAAGAACCTCATCTTCGACTTTACCTTCAAGTCTTTGAACCCTTTTCCAATCATTATAATAAAAGAAATTATCTTATGAAATGTATTTGATTATTTAATATTTCTTAGTATCATTGTTCGATTGCCAACCGGCATCATCAAAGCTATTTCTAATTAAATTTATATATTTCATAACTTTCATACACGTACACCAAGTAAAGAAAAATAAACTAAAATAATGGCTTAAACTTAAACACGTGTATATTTCTCACATTTTTTTATCTATTGGTTTGTGCTATAAAATAAGGGAGTGTTCATTTTTTACGAAAAACTTTTCCTGACTTCTTTTGTCTGCGTCGCACAAACCACACGCAGGCGTTAAGATCTGTAGAGTGTTTGTTTTTTGAAAGACTTTTCATTAAAAAAAAAAGTCTGCACGAGATCTGCATAATGCAGACTTGGCACAATCACTTCTAAACTATATTAAAATGTAACTTTAAATTATAACCATTATTATTTCTTAAAGTCCCTAAGCTATTTAGTAAAATTAGTGTTGTTATATAAAAAGATGTTGTGGAGTAACTTGTTGGTCGTTTACTTGTCACTTTATTACAATCGTTTATTTCATCCATTAATCAAGAATAGACGAAAGAAAGCATTATTACTTAATAATCGTTATGTGTTCTTTTGTTTCTAATTACTATATTTATGTCTCTTATTTTTGTAAAACATAGTTATTGAATGATATTTAAAAGAAGTTGATTATTGTTAAACTTGCATATAAAGATTGATGCATCAGATTGTAATTTAATTCTTGAGCAGTCTTCAGGTGAAACTACTAACTTTGATGGGAACCAATTTGAACTAACAAAACTCTTCATCGAACTCCCGTTAGACATAGAATCCGCCATAAGGGCCTAGCGCGCTAGAGGATTTTACCAAGAAGTGACAGGAAATGTCTTTAATCCATCTCAACCGTCGTTGCTTCTTTGAATTGAAAGTAAGACTCTCCAAAAAGTTTGTCGATCGATACAATATTATATCAATGTAAAGTTTAAAAGTGTTAGTATATTAAACTTAGGTTAATAAGTTTTTTATAAAGAAGTACGTAATAAGCTACAAGCATATTGGTTTTTTATATGATTTTAATAATTTTTTACAAAATATTTCCATTAAAAATCACCCTATCAACGAATATTTAGATCAATGTTACTTACCCGTGTGCGTAAAACACTAAAATTTAAAGATTCAAATTCTCTCCAACCAAGATGATTTTAAAGCAGATCACGAGTAATTCAAAATGAAATTAAATTCACCTTCGTTTGGTCCCACTACCACTTAATAGAAAAATAAGAAGAAAACAATGCTACTCATGGAAGTTGAACTAAATGCGCCCCAAAACATCATCATATAAACAAACCAAAACAAACTTTCTAACCAAAAATACAACCACTGATCCTCATGGCCGGAGAAGACGACGTCGACGTAGACGACGATTTCAGCTTCCCCACCACCACATGCTCGCCACCGCGGTTCATCGGGTCCCCTCGGCTATGGCGTTCATCATCACATTCTCATAAGCATCTCCTCCAAACCAAACTCACCAAACAAGAACATGAACGTGAACATGATTATGAATGCAAGCCGACGTTGGATGATCGAAAGGCGATAAACGTGTTATCGTACATCAGGAGGAAGGACGGTGAGGGGAGTGGGGAAAACATGGATGTGATTTGGGAGGATTTGAATTACGAAGAGGAGATTGGTGGTGTTAGAAGGAGGAACGGTCGTGTGTCGTGTGATTTCGGTCGTGAGTTGCCCAAGTGGGGGGACAAGGACGGTGGGGTTACGGTGGCGTGTGGCGGAGGAAGGAGGCGGAGAATGGTGGTGTTGGTTAATGTGTTGAAGAAGATATTGTTGCTTCATCAGTCTGAACGTAGACGAACAACAGGTTAGATATGGGTTTTTTTTTTTTTGTTTATGAATGTAATTTTCTGATCTTCAAAGTGTATGTAAAAAGAACCTAGTGATTCAAATTTAATCACGAAGCAATAGGTTTTAAATTTTTCGTTATCTATGAATTCGGATAAGATAACAATTGGTATCAAAGCCAATTTTTTGGATCTCAATTTGATGCTGATTTTTCTTGATCGACAACAAGGGCGAATCAATCCCTACATCTTCAAGAGGGTGGCATGATGGTAAGCATTTGAGCCCTTAGCAGAGGTCCTAAGGTTAGAATCCAGATTCTATTGATTTTTTTAACTCCTTGTAGGTCATTTGTCTAGCATAAGCTGATTCGCTTTACCATTTCTAGCATAAAACGGTACAACACGAGTACAAGACCTCTAGAACAGTAAAGTAAGTATATATGATCGGAATTTGGAATATATGCGTAACATAACTTAGTAAAAATCTTAGATAAAATAACAAATCTTGTAGAACCAAGTCAGCTTTTGAATAATAGTAAAGTGAAAAGCCCCCCTACAAGAGTTTATGGGTATATTTGGACTTTTATTGGGCCGGTCTAGGGCCCAAGCCCGTTTGTGCAATCCAGTCATCCAGAAGGCAGAATCCAGATGATTTTTTTTCTTATAAAAAGGTTTATAAATTATGAAAAAAAAATGTTGATTTTGGTGATAGAATTCTAAACTTGCACTCCATTACGACGAGAAATATGCTAGATATATGAGAGAGATTGAGAAGAACTTAAAACTCCTGTGGATCTTTATTTTTTCTAACAAAATAGAAAGTATATATTGAATATTTCTCTCTTAAACAAATTAATTAATTCTCTCTCCGTATTCGTCTTTTAACTCTTACGTATGTAACCGTGTAGTTATATTGTTAATAATGTGTTTGAGTTTTTATAAAACTACCAATCTAACATCATTATAAATTATGTTGTTACTGGTGTATAATAAACAATAATATATCTAAGGTGTATAATAAACAATAATATATCTGAGGGTATGTTACAGCAAAATACATTATAGCCATCATTATTCTCTCATTTACTCCTAGGCAGTTACAAATGCGACTATTTTAACTAGTTGTGTATATATGTACTTGCTTTAGAGTTGTTCACGAGCCCAGCCAAACCGAGCGGATTTTTGTTTGTGCCTGGCTAGTTTCCAAATTGAACCGAGCCGATAGGCTCGTTTACAACCGAGCAGAAAATCGTACGAGCATTTTTCTAGTGTTAACTCTTTGGTCAAGCATCGAGCGAGGGCAAACGAGCGGCGATTGTACAACTCAACTATCTTGTATGTTATCCGATTTATATTACAATGAGAGATGGTGATAATGTTGGATCTTAGGTTTTAATAATTTAAAAAACAACCACATTACATAACATAACATTTTCATGATGACAATAGGTTGTGACTAACGATGAGGCTAAGGCTGTAGTCAATAAGACGGTGAGCATATTGTAGAGAACGAGACGTGAGAGCGGGAGATGATCGACTAAGAGTTAGAGCAGGGTTAAAAAAATTTCTCTTAACGACTTAGGATTTCACTTTTATGCTTAATGTTAAAATTTTATTAGGTTACTTGATCTAATATGTATAAATATAACTGTATATTCATGTATAGTTAAACTATATATAAAAAATAAAAAATAATTTAAGCCAAACCAAATCGAGCGGGCTTTTGTTTGTGTTTGGCTCATTTATCAACTCATCTGAGTCTATCAGTTTTCCCCCTTTGTAACACATCTAACGCTATATTGATTTGTCTTGCTTTTTCTCCATTTTACATTGTGTCGTCCCACCCGAAGCTAAGCTTTTCGAACCACACCCCGAGCACTACACTAGGTGTAGGCATCACGCTTTTCTGCCATAAATACATATAGCTAAGTCGTTGCATAAGTCATGCTCACATATTAAGACACTCAACAACATCTTACTGCACCCAATAAAACTAGACACTATTAAATAATCCTTAATCACCTACCTAGTCAAAGCACCTTACTTTACTTTTTCTGTGAAACTTAGTAATTAAGCCCCTAAGCGTTGCGTTGAAAACACGAATCAGTTAGCGGAACCTTGATGTAAACCCACACAGGGTTGTTAATTAAGCCCCTAAGCGTTGCGTTGAAAATCCTTGTTAAAAAAATGATGATATTAAAACATTGATAAAAATAACAAAGTCGCACCGCAAAAGTCCTTACAAAATTTAAATCAAAATTAAATAACAACCCTAAGACTAATTAGGTGGGTCTTTGTGTTTAAACCCTTTGACCGTTCATATGTATAATAAGAATAAAGTGATGGTTTGTGGCATTTAATCATCATGTTACACTATGATACATATAATAAATAAAATTCCAAGCTAAACGTCTCTCCTTATTTCAACCTATAAGACCATCTCCATTGGGCTTTTTAGAGGTTGTTTTAAGGGCAAAAATAACATGTAATTGTTTTTTACCATTGAAGAGCTATGTTTTTAGAGGTGAAGTTTTTATCATGAACATCATAGTCTTTTGTGTTTTTGAATTTTTTTATCGGAAAGGTTTTTGATATTTTGAATAGATGAGTGTTTTTATAACGTGATAGCTGACTAGACATGTTTTTTTGATGTTTATATGTTTCTTTATTGTGGGTGCTCTAAAAACTCATGTCCGAAACGATTTTCGAATTCGTGTCCTACCCAAACTCGTGTCATGTCTAGGTTCGACCCACGACCCGTCGTCAACCCGTAAACTATCACCCATTAATATTCTATCCAATAAAAAGACCGGTTTTCAACCACAAAGTTGGTTGAAAGATCAATAGACTAATCAACAGCGGTTCATTGAACCAATGAAACCCTAGAGAATATTCGAGAGAAGACGAAGCGTGTGTGTGAGGTTTGAGATATTTTTTCTAATCTCAATCTCACACACTCTCTCCCCTATATAGGCCAACAGGCCGGACACACAAACACTAGCAGCCCATAAGCAAACCTTAAGCCCATGAGCCTAAAGCACTGGATCAGCAACGAGCCCACTTGATCAGCAACTCAACTCAAGCCCAGCCACAATAAGCCCAGCCACAATCCATACAAAAATAAAAAAGAATTATTAGAAACAAATAAACATAGAAAACAAATAGAATAGAGATGTACCTATTTTAACACCCCCCTCAGCTCTATCCAGTAAAAGGATCAAATAGATGGAGCTGACTACACAAGAACTCATGAGACTTCACAGATAGACCTTTAGTAAACACATCAGCAACTTGAATTTCAGATTTGATAGGATGAGTTTGAATCAACCCATCTGCAATTTTTTCCCTTAAGAAAAACAAGTCCATCTCAAAGTGTTTTGTACGCTCATGAAACACGGGATTAGCTGCTATGGAAATTGCAGCACTATTGTCACAATGCAAAGGAATTGGCAAAGATATTGACACTTGCAACTCACTAAGAAGATTTTTAAGCCACATTACTTCACACATAGCAGCACACATTGACCGGTATTCAGCCTCAGCTGAAGATCGAGCAATTGTGCTCTGTTTCTTACTTTTCCAGGACACAAGCGAACTCCCAAGAAAAATACAAAAGGCTGTGATGGACCGGCGAGATTCTAAACATTTTCCCCAATCACTGTCAGAATAGACAGTCAGACCAAAAGGAGTACATTTGGACAGAAGAAGACCTTATCCAGGGGCACTCTTGAGATACCGAAGTAATCGAAAAGCAATATGAAGATGCCCCATTAATGGGTTGTGCATGAACCGACTTAGGAAATGCACAGCATATGCAATATCAGGCCGGGTGTGGGACAAATAGATTAGTTTACCAACTAATTGTTGATAACCAGTTACATTTTCAACAGGATCAGAATGTTTGTCACACAAGGCAGTTAGCACATAATTTGGTTCAATAGGGGTATTAACAGGTTTGCTAGCAGTCATTCCAAACTCAGATAAAAGCTCAAGGCAGTATTTTCTTTGAGAGAGGCAAATACCTTTGTTAGATCTTATCACCTCAATCCCAAGAAAGTACTGAAGCAAACCCAAGTCTTTTATCAAAAATTTAGACTGGAGAAGTTGTTTTACTCTATTGATAGAAGATGAGCAATTCCCAGTTAATACAATGTCATCAACATAAACAAGGAGGACAACAAAGACAGAATTATTCGAGAAAATAAACAGGGAATGGTCACATCTACTTTGCACAAACCCAAAATCTTTTAAAACCCCAACCAATTTTTGGTTCCACATCCTAGGGGCTTGTTTAAGTCCATATAAGGACTTACGCAGTTTGCAAACCCTCGGGTCTTTGGAAGAGTGAAAACCCTCAGGAGGAAGCATGTATACTTCCTCATTTAATTCACCATACAAGAAAGCATTATTAATGTCAAGTTGATATAATGACCAGTTATGTTCAACAGCCAAACTAAGAACACAACGAACCGTTACCATTTTAACAACAGGTGAAAAAGTCTCATCGAAATCCACCCCTTCTTTTTTAGCAAACCCTTTTGCAACAAGGCGAGCCTTATATCTCTCTATTTCACCTGAGGACTTATATTTAATCTTATAGACCCATTTACATCCTATTGGTTTTCTGCCCTTGGGCAGGTCAACTAGTTCCCAGGTGTTATTTCAATAAAAGGCTTCCATTTCACTATTCATGGCATCAATCCATGCAGGATTCTTTTCAGCCTCTTTATATGTTTTGGGCTCAAAATTCTTATTTAGGTTTGACACAAAACGCCAATTTTGAGAAGGAAGGTTAGAATAGTTTAGGACCCTTTCAAGACCATACTTAGCTTTGCTATTGAGAACATAGTCTTTTAATTTTGTTGGAAAAATAATGTTCCTGGATGATCTTCGTAATTCAACAGGTTCAGTGTTTTGTGAACCTTGCCCCTCAGAACCATGATTGTTTTCAGCAAGAGCTATATCAGGAATGGTTTCTTCATCCCTTGCCCTGCCATTGGGAGCAGCAAAGTCACTGGGCAGTTGGTTGTCAACTACACTATCAGTGACATTGGAGCCACTACTATCAGGCTGCAAGGACCCATGAAGAGGAGTTTCATTGGTTCTATTTTCATCATCGGGGACTTGACCACCATGATAAGTATTAGACGTTTCAGTTTCAAAAAAATCAAAAAAATTTAAGTGATTTAGAGAATCATGCTGTTCAGTGTGATTAGGTTTGTTTTCATGACATTGTTTAAATAGAAACACAGATTCATAGAATTTTACATCTCTAGAAAAAACAATTTGTTTATTTTCTAAGTCCCACAATTTATATCCCTTTTTTGTATAAGAATATCCTAGGAATACGCACTTAACAACATGACTACTAAACTTATCTGAATTATTAAGAACAGTATGAAAACACAAACATCCAAACACACGAAGATGGTTCAAGGAGGGCCTAAATCCATGAATTAGTTCATATGGAGACTTTCCATCTAGGACAGATGATGGGGTCCTGTTAATAAGATAGGCAGCAGTTAAAATGCATTCATTCCAGAATTTTAAAGGAAGATTTCCTTGAAACAGTAATGATCTAGCAACATTTAATAGGTGATGGTGTTTTCTTTCAACCACCCCATTCTGTTGAGGGGTGTAAGCACAGGTGGTCTGATGTAGAATGCCATGTTTATCTAGAAGGTCACTAACTTGATGGTTAACAAATTCTGTGCCGTTGTCTGTTCTAAAGACCTTAATTTTTGAGTGAACTGATTTTTAACCAGATTTATGAAGGTGACTATGTTTTCAAAAACTTCATTTTTTGTTTTAACAGAAACACCCAGACAGCTCTAGTGAAATCATCAACAATTGTTAAAAAATACCGAAAGCCCTCTCTACTAGGCACTCTATAAGGACCCCAAACATCAAAGTGAATGATTTCACCAAGGGTGGTGGTCTTGTGGTCACTTAGAGGGAAGGGCTCCCTGTGTTGCTTAGCTTTGTGACAGATTTCACAAGGATCACTATCATTAGTCTGATTTAGGTTTAGACTTTGTTTCAACACATTTAGGACTTGATTGGATGGGTGACCGAGTCTAGCATGCCATAGGTTAGCCTTAAGATTGTTATTAAAACACACCTTGTTACTAATAGAAGAGTTCCCACAGAAGTACAGACCATCAAGTTGATTACCAGTCACCAGGATGCTCTTTGTGTGAGAATACTGAATATGACACACATTTTCATCAAAGACAACCCTAAGTTTGCTATCACGAGCCAATTTAAACACAGACATCAGATTTATGCAATAATCAGGAACATAGAAAACATCATACAAAGTGACTTTATCAGTGAGTTTAATGTTTCCAATTTTTGTAACATGAGCACTAGACCCATTTGGATGAGTAACTTTAATGCCATATTCAGAAACATCAATTTGATTAGTTAGAAATTTATCAGTTTGAACCATGTGTTGGTTGGCACCAGAATCAATTATCCACTTAGAATGTTCAGATAGTATATTTCCAGTTGAATTAAATGTGAACACATTTTTTTCACAAGAGTAAGATGCATTTGTAACCACACAGTTACCTGCTATATTGGTGGTTTGTTGGTCATCACAACTTCTTTCATTTAAGAGACCAAGCAGTCTAGAGATCTGATCAGGGGTGAGAGTATTAGGACCATTTGAGGAAGTGAGATCAGATTTAGAATTGTTTGAAGATCTGTTAGGTAGAGATCCTTTGTTCCTGAAACTAGGTGGATAGCCCACTAGTTCATAACACTTCTCAACCACATGTCCCAGCTTGTTACAGTGGGAACATTTCAGATTAGGATTAGGACCTCTAGTGAATTTCTTTTTGTTTTCAGTTGAGGAATTAGGTTTATCAAAAGATGCATTTGTTTTTGCATTGAACCCAACAGATGAAGTTTTAGGAACAGATGAAGAGTTTTTATGTGATTCTTCCCTAGAGACAATGGAAAAGGCTTCTTTAACAGTTGGAGAGGATCTCTAAGTAACAGATTTGATCTTACAGGTTGATATGCATTATCAAGGCCCATAAGGAACTGCATTAGTTTAATAAGATGATTAAATTCATTAAATTCCTTTGATGCTTTACAGGAACATGAAGGTAATGCAAGTATTTGATCAAATTGTTTCCATAGGGTGTTAAGTTTATGGTAATATTCAGACACAGTCATACCTTCTTGACTTAATGAGTTTATTTTTTGATACATCCCAAACACAACAGACCCATCAATTTTATCATAAGTTTCCTTCAGTTCCTTCCAGACATCACTTGCTAAATCAGAAAATATTTGTCCCATATACAGTTCTTCAGATACAGAATTCAAGATCCATGTTATAACAACAGCATTACATCTATCCCATTGCCTCCCAAGAACCTCATTATCAGTTGGTTTCTTTAGAGTACCATCAATAAAACCTATCTTGTTTTTAACTTCAAGAGCAAGTTTCATAGATTTAGACCAGACAGTGTAATTTTCAGTACCCTTTAGTTTTATTCCAATAATTGTTAGATTACTTGTATCACTAGCATGCAAGTATAGAGGGTTACTAGAGTCCAATTTACTGACCAAGGTCTCACTAGATTCACCCGAACCCTTAGGATCCTCAGATGAAGACCCCATCACACCAAACAATCACAAAACAAACAGATAAACAATAAGAGGTAACAAGCAGACAGAAATGATCACCAAGATCCAGACGAATTTCAACTGATTAACGAAGCCTGATCAGTGTCCAGATTTTTACCAGTTCTAGTGGTTCGACAAGTCTTAATCAGGGAGTTAATCAGTAAGTCCAGTCAATAGGTGATCAACAATAATACACACACACGACAAAGAATCACAAAAAATAAGAGAAAGAGAGAGAAAGGGAACGATCTCACAGCGAGGATTTCTCTTGACAGTAAAGAGTCTGAACCCTTTGATTGGGGGTTCGGACAGTGTAATTTCTAGGGTTTTTACGACCCCTAGAACGTCGCCTTCAGTTATTGGATCTAGGGTTTATTTTTAACCCTAGATTCTTGATGTTGTGAGAACAACCAGCGCAGCAACAGATATCCCGACTGATTTGATCAGAAACCCTAAGTTTCAGATGAGCAGCGGAAAGCACCAGAGATAGGATAATCGTATGAGAGCTCAAGGCTCTGATACCATGTCAAAAGACTGGTATACTTGGTGATGAGACAAGATCAACAGAGCAAACAATACTTGAAAATATCAAACAATACGATTAACACAAGAACGAATCTCTACACCATAAAACCAAGAACAAAACCAGACTCAGATCATCAACGTGATGATCTGAAGAACAATACAGAGAATAGCCTAGAATAACAAGATCAATAGACTAATCAACAGCGGTTCATTGAACCAATGAAACCCTAGAGAATATTCGAGAGAAGACGAAGCGTGTGTGTGAGGTTTGAGATATTTTTTCTAATCTCAATCTCACACACTCTCTCCCCTATATAGGCCAACAGGCCGGACACACAAACACTAGCAGCCCATAAGCAAACCTTAAGCCCATGAGCCTAAAGCACTGGATCAGCAACGAGCCCACTTGATCAGCAACTCAACTCAAGCCCAACCACAATAAGCCCAGCCACAATCCATACAAAAATAAAAAAGAATTATTAGAAACAAATAAACATAGAAAACAAATAGGATAGAGATGTACCTATTTTAAGATATCCCCACCTCCGGTCGTCTTCTCCGTCAACCCCCTTGACTCGCTTATGTAAGTAATCAAACCCACAAGATACTCACATCTCCATTAATCTTATTATTATTATTGTTGTTGTTGTTGTTATTCCTTCATCCACCATAACCACTGATCCACCATCACTGAAACTTCAAACACCATTAAAATGCTCAGGTGTTATACACCCATAGTCCCCCTCTTCTTCTTCTTCTTCTTCTTCTTCTTCTTCTTCTTCATCAACTATGCTTCTTCTCAGTTACCATCTGCTCAATTGACCACCATGAACAACCTCCATGAGCTCATTAAGACCACCACAAACAATTCCAAATGGAACTCATCAAACCCATGTTCATAGGTTGGTGTTTTCTGCAGTCGAAATGATTCGTCCATCACCAAGCTTTCGCTCTCCGGTTTCTCCCTTTCGGACGTCGTTAATGGTTCTTCGTGGGCTTCGCTCGTTTGCGAGATCGACATTTTGGAGGATCTTGATCTCTCCAACAATAAGCTCACTTCTATCCCACCTCCATTGATGTCTTCTTGCAGTGGTTTGAAGGTTTTGAACTTCAGTAACAATGGATTGACGGGCGTGTTACCGAGCTTTCGTGATGGTTTTCGATCGTTAGAGGTGTTGGATGTCTCTCGTAACATATTTGATGCAGTCTCTATTGGTTCACAGTTTGATGGTTTGATGGAGCTCAAGAGTTTGAACATTAGCCACAACAGGTTCATAGGGTCTGTTCCTGATAATCTTGGTGGATCAATCGCGCTTCAGGAGCTTCAGCTTTCGATGAATTCGTTCGAGGGTGTCATCCCCGATCGGATTACAGAATATCGTAATCTTTCTTTTCTTGATTTGAGTTACAACCGCCTCAGCGGGTCGATTCCTGCTGGTGTGGGTCAACTGTCCAGTTTGCAGCAGTTGATTCTCTCTGCTAATAACCTCACTGGTGAAATCCCACGGTCCATCGCGCTAATCGCTACTTTAAAGCGTTTTTCTGCGAACCAGAATGGTTTTACTGGTGTAATACCACAGGGGATTACTAGTTATGTTAGTTATTTAGACTTAAGTTATAATAAGTTACATGGGTCAATCGCGAGTGACCTTCTGTCGTAGCCGAATCTGTTAACTGTTGATTTATCTTTTAATAACTTAGAGGGTTCTATACCTCTAAACGCGTCGAAAAGTTTGTTCCGGGTGAGGCTAGGTAGCAACAGGTTAACTGGGAGTATACCAGTGTGGTCCTTCGGGGATGATGCACCGTCGTTAGCTTATTTAGAAATTGGTAACAACAGCTTAACCGGGATGATCCCACCCGAGTTGAGAGTATACAAGAATCTTTCACTTTTGGACTTGTCACGTAATAGTCTATCGGGTTACATTCCTTCAGAGTTGGGTGATCTTAACAAGTTGCAAGTTGTTCTGCTTGAACACAACACTTTGTCAGGAGAGATCCCGACCGAAATCAGTGGTTTACAGATTCTTGTGAGGCTAAACATGAGTTATAATTCACTGAGTGGTTCCATACCACCATCGCTTTCAACGTTGTCGAAGCTCATGAATCTTGACTTACAAGTCAACAACCTGAGTGGTCGGATTCCTGACTCGTTTGCTAACATGGGTTCGCTGTTGGAGCTTCAACTTGGGAACAACAAACTTGGTGGTGTTATAAGGTCTCTACCCACTAACTTGCAGATTGAGTTGAATCTTAGTAGCAACAACTTTGAAGGGCGCATACCCGATTCACTATCCAGATTACAAGCGCTAGAAGTACTATATCTTTCGAACAATCAGTTCTCGGGTGAGATTCCAAGTTCCTTGGCCCAAATGGGAAGTCTGACAGAGATACTACTTTCCAATAATTCGCTTACAGGGTTCGTTCCTCTGTTTAAACCAAATGTAATGATATCCATTGGCGGGAATAATAATTTGTCATTTGCGCGATCAGTCCCGTCTGCAGACTGGAAGAATAAGAAGACGGTGTCTGTGGGAATTGTTGCAGCTTCTACTGCAGCTGTTGTTGCACTAGTGATATTTCTGTGGGAATTGTTAAAGCTTCTACTGCAGCTTCTACGGCGGTGCACACCGTCACTATCAACCACCGTAGCAGTAGCAATTATGAGGTTTGTTGACGGTATCGATCTGTAGCGTGTTTCGGTATCTTCGTGGCGTTGATTTCACAAGTTTTTGAGTTTGTTTTTCACATCTTCGATCATTGATTGGAAAGATTAAGGAATGTTAGTTTTTCTGTATCTGATGATCATTGATTTTTGTTAATTTTTTTGATTTTATGAATAAATTAATGAAATACGGTTTAATTTCTTTTGGGTTGCTTGAAAGCTCAACTACCAGAGTGATGACTTCCCACGTAACAACCGACTTTCTTAGGGTATTTAGATTTTTTTTAATTGAACCCAGTCCAGGATAAATAAATAAAAATCATGAGATAACCATGTCGTCATTAATTTTGTTATATAAATATACTTGTGCTCTAACGGTACCATGATATATGATAAAAACATTACTCTTTAAAAGTATGAAAATGTAGGTTAAAAAGTAGGTTCAAGTAGTATGTAAATTCATCTTCTGAGCCTTATATGTCGGTCATTTGGTTCTGGTTCTTCATCTAGGGTTTCCGTTTTTTAATTCTTACAGACCTTTAATGTTTGATGTTGATTTGAGTTTTCCATGTGTTCATGAATCTGCCAGATGTTGGTGGCTTCGATTCACTAGATCACACATTGTTGCTTTATTTTAGGCTGTTTGTTGGCTGTGATGATCTAACCAAAAACAGGTTGTTATTCTGGCGTGGCAACCATTGGTAGATGGTCTGCAGCTAGAAGCAATGACCAGGTCTGAACCAAAGCTATGTTTGTCGTTGTGCTGCATCGTGTTGGCTTCAATTCGTTGGCAATAATGGTCAAACCAAAAACATGTTGTTGTCCTGGCGTGGCAGCCATATGTAGATGGTTTGCAGCCTGACACCGTGAGTTGATTTGAGCCAAAGCAGTATTACATAGGATGGCTGTGATGATTTCAAAAAAAAATCAGTTGTTTTGGCGTGGCAACCACGTTTGGTTTGCAGCCATAATGAGAAGCCGGATCTAAGCCAAGGGTTGAAACTATGGTTGTACCGATGATTATCGGTTTTAAAATACTCACGCAGCGCGCGAGGCAGAATTCAACTAGTAATAAATAAAATTCCAAGCTAAACGTCTCTCCTTATTTCAACCTATAAGACCATCTCCATTGGGCTTTTTAGAGGTTGTTTTAAGGGCAAAAATAACATGTAATTGTTTTTCTACCATTGAAGAGCTATGTTTTTAGAGGTGAAGTTTTTACCATAAACATCATAGTCTTTTTGTGTTTTTGAATTTTTTTATCGGAAAGGTTTTTGATATTTTGAATAGATGAGTGTTTTTATAACGTGATAGCTGACTAGACATGTTTTTTTGTGTTTATATGTTTCTTTATTGTGGGTGCTCTAAAAACTCATGTCCGAAACGATTTTCGAATTCGTGTCCTACCCAAACTCGTGTCATGTCTAGGTTCGACCCACGACCCGTCGTCAACCCGTAAACTATCACCCATTAATATTCTATCCAATAAAAAGACCGGTTTTCAACCACAAAGTTGGTTGAAAGAGTCGTTGCTCTTATTCCACATAACAATTTATTCCACACGTCATTCAAAGATATCCCCACCTCCGGTCGTCTTCTCCGTCAACCCCTTGACTCGCTTATGTAAGTAATCAAACCCACACGATACTCACATCTCCATTAATCTTATTATTATTATTGTTGTTGTTGTTGTTATTCCTTCATCCACCATAACCACTGATCCACCATCACTGAAACTTCAAACACCATTAAAATGCTCAGGTGTTATACACCCATAGTCCCCCTCTTCTTCTTCTTCTTCTTCTTCTTCTTCTTCATCAACTATGCTTCTTCTCAGTTACCATCTGCTCAATTGACCACCATGAACAACCTCCATGAGCTCATTAAGACCACCACAAACAATTCCAAATGGAACTCATCAAACCCATGTTCATGGGTTGGTGTTTTCTGCAGTCGAAATGATTCGTCCATCACCAAGCTTTCGCTCTCCGGTTTCTCCCTTTCGGACGTCGTTAATGGGTCTTCGTGGGCTTCGCTCGTTTGCGAGATCGACACTTTGGAGGATCTTGATCTCTCCAACAATAAGCTCACTTCTATCCCACCTCCATTGATGTCTTCTTGCAGTGGTTTGAAGGTTTTGAACTTCAGTAACAATGGATTGACGGGCGTGTTACCGAGCTTTCGTGATGGTTTTCGATCGTTAGAGGTGTTGGATGTCTCTCGTAACATGTTTGATGCAGTCTCTATTGGTTCACAGTTTGATGGTTTGATGGAGCTCAAGAGTTTGAACATTAGCCACAACAGGTTCATAGGGTCTGTTCCTGATAATCTTGGTGGATCAATCGCGCTTCAGGAGCTTCAGCTTTCGATGAATTCGTTCGAGGGTGTCATCCCCGATCGGATTACAGAATATCGTAATCTTTCTTTTCTTGATTTGAGTTACAACCGCCTCAGCGGGTCGATTCCTGCTGGTGTGGGTCAACTGTCCAGTTTGCAGCAGTTGATTCTCTCTGCTAATAACCTCACTGGTGAAATCCCACGGTCCATCGCGCTAATCGCTACTTTAAAGCGTTTTTCTGCGAACCAGAATGGTTTTACTGGTGTAATACCACAGGGGATTACTAGTTATGTTAGTTATTTAGACTTAAGTTATAATAAGTTACATGGGTCAATCGCGAGTGACCTTCTGTCGCAGCCGAATCTGTTAACTGTTGATTTATCTTTTAATAACTTAGAGGGTTCTATACCTCTAAACGCGTCGAAATGTTTGTTCCGGGTGAGGCTTGGTAGCAACAGGTTAACTGGGAGTATACCAGTGTGGTCCTTCGGGGATGATGCACCGTCGTTAGCTTATTTAGAAATTGGTAACAACAGCTTAACCGGGATGATCCCACCCGAGTTGAGAGTATACAAGAATCTTTCACTTTTGGACTTGTCACGTAATAGTCTATCGGGTTACATTCCTTCAGAGTTGGGTGATCTTAACAAGTTGCAAGTTGTTCTGCTTGAACACAACACTTTGTCAGGAGAGATCCCGACCGAAATCAGTGGTTTACAGATTCTTGTGAGGCTAAACATGAGTTATAATTCACTGAGTGGTTCCATACCACCATCGCTTTCAACGTTGTCGAAGCTCATGAATCTTGACTTACAAGTCAACAACCTGAGTGGTCGGATTCCTGACTCGTTTGCTAACATGGGTTCGCTGTTGGAGCTTCAACTTGGGAACAACAAACTTGGTGGTGTTATAAGGTCTCTACCCACTAACTTGCAGATTGAGTTGAATCTTAGTAGCAACAACTTTGAAGGGCGCATACCCGATTCACTATCCAGATTACAAGCGCTAGAAGTACTAGATCTTTCGAACAATCAGTTCTCGGGTGAGATTCCAAGTTCCTTGGCCCAAATGGGAAGTCTGACAGAGATACTACTTTCCAATAATTCGCTTACAGGGTTCGTTCCTCTGTTTAAACCAAATGTAATGATATCCATTGGCGGGAATAATAATTTGTCATTTGCGCGATCAGACCCGTCTGCAGACTGGAAGAATAAGAAGACAGTGTCTGTGGGAATTGTTGCAGCTTCTACTGCAGCTTTTGTTGCACTAGTGATATTTGCAGTTATGGCGGTTATAGTTTCCAGGAAGATTCATAGGGTCGGTGATGAGGAAAGTCGTCATGCGTCTCAGCTCGAGGTGATCAAAAGCAAGCTTTTGACTTTAAATGTGATTCATAGAACGAATCTTGACTTCAGCAAGGCGATGGAGTGTGTGGGTCGTGCCTCTAGTACTGTTTCAAAGACACGGTTGTCTACTTATTACAAGGCGGTTATGCCATCGGGTATGACTTACTTTGTTAAAAAGGTTAACTGTAGTGCCCAAGTATTCCAACTTGGTAGCCATGATTTGATTGAACAAGAGCTTGAAACCTTCGGGAGGTTGAGAAATTCAAGTGTCATGATCCCACTCGCGTATGCCTTGACTACCGATAGTGCGTATCTTTTCTATGAATTCACTGAGAAAGGAACTATTTTTGATGTTCTTCATGGAAGCTTAGGAAATTGTTTAGACTGGACCAGTCGATACAGTATCGCGTTAGGAGTTGCTAATGGGCTGGCTTTTCTCCACAGCTGCCCCTCGGGTCCAATCATCCTCCTTGATCTTTCCAGCAAAACCGTTACGCTCAAGTCCTTGAACGAGCCCCAGATCGGAGATATAGAGCTTTCTAAAGTGATTGATCCTTCAAAAAGTATAGGAAACCTTTCTGATGTTGCAGGTTCTGTTGGTTATGTTCCTCCAGGTATCGTTTCTTATTTCAAAGATACGCTTTACATGAATCTTTGATGCATATTCGTCATCATCTAACTTAGAAACTCTGGCCCATTTACTTATAAATTTGATTTTTTGCTTTATATCAAACGGGTCGAATCCTAAACTACAGCTGTGTTTTTGGGTTTCAGAATATGCTTACGCGATGAGGGTGACAATGGCTGGAAATGTGTATAGCTTTGGGGTGATATTGCTTGAACTATTGACAGGGAAGACCGCGGTTAGTGAAGGATCTGAGTTAGCTAAGTGGGTGTCTACCAAGTCGAAAGAGAAACACAACTTTCACCAAATACTTGACTCCAATGTTAGTCGAACATCATCAGCCATTCGAGACCAGATGTTGGCCGTCCTAAAGGTTGCTTTAGCCTGTGTCAATGTCTCCCCTGAAGCAAGACCCAATATGAGGAGTGTGTTGCTTATGCTCCTTAACGCGAGAAATTAAGGCCAAGCGTTTCTTGTTTTCACACTTTTTCTCTACAGGGATGATCTGGTATGTTCTTGGAGAGAAGAAAGCATGCAAAGTGACTTAGTTAACGGCTTCTCATCCCGCTCTCTTTTCTATATATCACAGTTAAAGCGATATTTACAAATGTTTATGCAGTCCATCTCAGTTTTATACTTACAAATTGGTTTTGTAATAAAAGGCTCTATGTATCAAAGAATGCTTGTAAATATATCATTTTTCAAACATGAATCAACTTGTTTTATATTTATAGGTAGTTCACATTAAAAAATACCCTAAGATTTTGCCGGTACAGTAGTTTAGACTGAACCGGCTAAAAACATGTTCCCATTGGATTCATCCTGAACAACAAATTACCAACTTCGACCCGTCAAACATAAGTACATAACAGCTTTCCCTATAACACAAACGGAGTTGTCATTTTCACCATCTTAATAATGAACAAGAAGCAAAAATGAAAAATTAAGCCTCATTAAAGACATGATTATAACAAAATGCAATTAGTCTGAAATTTCACAAAACAGAGTTTGGGATTCTTGAAAAATCTGCTCATGTTGATTCTAAGAAACTTGAAATAAGAACCAATCCGAGTTTAACTAGAATGTCAGGTCTTTAGGATCCTCAATGATCTTTGCTAATGTCTGCAAGAACTGAGCGAGATCTGCCCCGTATATTACACGATGATCAGCTGTAACATTTACCTGTATAAACACCCATGTAAGCAATACATTTTGCCCATGCATATACATAAATATACATCACTCTGTTAGATTGTAATTTTGACCCATTTACTTATAAACGGTTGATCGGGTCAAGTAAGATCTCTATCAGATCAAAAGGGTAAAACATAAATAAACTGGCACCACAATGAATGGATAAAATGGGTCGAACTAGTCAGAGGTTGAAAGTAGTGCTAAAGTGTACTGTAGTCAAATAATTTAGTTCTTTCTTTACCATATTTGGCTCGCTATGTATAAATTATTTGGGCCAAAGCATATTGGGTTAACCTGACTTTTCAATAGGTGCCAAAAGAGTAGAAGTTTTGAACAAAAACCGATTTTGAAATGTTACATAACACAACCAACCTGCCCATTTTCCACCTCTATCTGGCGGAATTCTACAAAAGATGATCAGAAACAGTAGTATGGAAGTAATTGAGACAATACATACCTGCATTTGGGTCTTCATGCCGATTCGGCCATCCTTGGTGGCAACAACTGTGGGCTCAGATGCCCCAACAGCCATGATTGCACCCTGCACAAACATAGTCACAAATTGATTAAAAAATATTCATCCAAAGAGTTTGCAAGATCGGATTATGAGAGAACTCACAGTTCCTGGTGGCAAGATGGCATCAAAGCGATCAACACCAAACATTCCAAGGTTGGAAAGAGTAAATGTACCTGCAAGATATTCAAATTTGATATCGCTCTTTTGAAGTGGAGTTAATAAAACCATAAAGGGAGAGTATTGCAAATTATGACTTCCTTAACAAGTCTATTGCAAATTATGCCCCGACTTCTTTATAGATTAAAATATAAGCTACTTGTGGTTCTAGTTTCATCTGTGCGCTGAAAAAAAAAATCCAGTATATGGCTTTTACACTTCAAAATAATCGGATTCCCTTCCCGGGAATCCGAGACCTCTCAAGTCTCATGTCTAGGGATTTCCTCTAATAGAGGTCTCAAGTTCAAATCTAGCTTTCACAGGTTTCTGCCCCTAAAGGCCACCTACCCCTTTAAATGGGACACGAGTGGTTTTTTAAACCCCCTCTTTTTCTCTTTCCCACTACATGTGATTTATCTATAATGCACTACGTACAGATGCTTGTGCAGTTTTCACAACTTAATATTGGTTTTGTAAGGACTCACAAAATGGCTCAAAGTTGCAACTCAAATGGGCACAAGTTGTAAGGATGATGAAATCGACCAAGCAACTCTTTTTGTCCACTTCTTTTCTTTCCAAAGAGTAATTAAGATGTTCAAATAAAATCACGATGACAATTTAGTATAGCTAACTTTTACACCATTGACCATCAACCCCAATTGACCTATTTTCATATAGATGGGTTGGTGGTGCCACCTCTACTCAAAACCAATAACAAAACATTTAATAACCACACAACCTTAAGTCTAGTGATATATAAGATACCCTCTAGCCTCAACATCAAGTACAAATTTTGAACACAACAAATCCAACCAAAACTTTTGCATAACACGAAAGGGTGCTAAAGCAAATGTGACTTTTGTTACAATGTAGATACAAGATTAGGCCCAATACCGTAATGGCCATGTAGGGCGTCACTTGAATCAGGGTTGATGTTAGAGTTATGCAAGCCCAATTTGATTTAAAATGTAGCATCTCATTTTGTCCTAATTATTGTGTTACTCACTATCTATTAAGGGAACGGATTGATGGTAAATGACAGGGTGCACGAAGGCATGGGATCTACTATCAAATGAACTGTACACCGCCACATCATAAAGCGCTTATTGATGCCTTTTACAATGATAACACTATGAACATGCGATCTATTACACATTATTGTCTCTTTATCGGAGGCAATCTTGTATCTTCCAATAGAAAGAAACAAAGTGTGTTGTATATCATTCAAGAAGTCTGAATACAGGGCTATGGCACAAACAACTTGTGAACTTATATGGATTTAAATTCTACTTGGTGGGTTGGCACAAACCACAGTACATAAACAAACAAACAAACAAACATACCCAGTAAATCCCACTCAAGAGCAGGGTCTGGGAGGGGTAGATGGTAGCGAGTCTTTCCTCTATCTTGGGAGATAGAGAGACCGCTTCCGAAGAGACCCCCGACTCAATAACGAAATCAAATAACAATAGCAATCATAATATACGGCATACAACACACATGTATAAATCCCATAAATACTTAGAAAGTGCGTACATCAAATAAGCGGCAAGAATCGCGTATAAGGGCAGATTGAGGAAAACAGGGGGCTCGCAACAAGTCTACGTCTACCCTTCCTACCCACAGATTCCGTTAAAAGTCCTTAATTTTAATTCTACGCCTCCACGCACTCCTATCCTCGATCATGTGCTCAGAGAGGTGCAAGTCTACCATATCTCGCCTAATTATCTCGTCCCAAGTCAACCTAGGTCTACCTCTACACCTCCTACCCTCTACGTTGATGTTCTCTACTGCTCTAACGGGTGCTACCACAGTACATACGGTCCAAATATCAATTATCATGAAGTTGACAGAAAGAATACCTGTGCTGTATTCATGGGGCTGCAGCTGCTTTGCCCGGGCCTTATCCACTAGCTCTTTCCATTTTCTCGACAGTGAATAAATATCAAGCTTAAAAAAAACATAAAAGTTTACCTTATCAGCATGACTACCATTAACCCAAAGTAATTAATACTGCAGTATAGAAGTCTACCTTATCTGCATTCTGAAGAACTGGCGTGATCAAGCCACCGTCTATCGCCACTGCAACAGCAATGTTGATGTTACTGTTGTATGTAAAGCTCTTTCCATCTCTACAACTCGAGTTAACAACAGGGTGTTTAGCCAATGCAAGCGCGGTGGCCTTTGCCAACAATGCAGTCATCGTCACTCCCTTTGGCTTAATCTAACAAATTCACACATATATATAATCACATGGTAAAACACAAACACCAAAACATAAAGATTTCATTCAACACAAAACCCAAATGAACAATTGCATAAACTAACACATGGTCAAATACGCGATAAAAAGGCTACCTTTTTATACAGAGCATCAAGAGCATCAGTAGTAATGGTATAACCCACTCTAAACGTAGGCACTTGAAGACTCTCAACCATGTTCCTACTAACAGCACTCTGCATCGTAGTAAACGGAACAGACCCCGATTCCAATGCAGGCGGTGCCGCCACGGGCGGCTCAGCCACCGCAAGCGCAGCAGCAACGGCTGCAGCCTCAACATCCTTAGCCACAATCCTCCCCATCGGCCCACTACCCACCACACCACCCAAATCAACACCCAACTCCTTCGCAAGCTTCTTCGCATACGGCGACGCCACAACCCTCTTCCCACCGTCCGACGCCGGGTGCGTCGACGCCACCGGCACCGCCGCCGTCTTCGCCGCCGGAGCAGGGGCCAATTTGGGCGCCTCCGACTCCACCGCCGGTGAACTTTCCACCGGAGCAGCTGAAGAAGACGATGAAGACGATTGATCTTTCGCCTTTGATACAGCTTGTGCAATTTCATCCTCCGTCTCTGCAAGAAGCGCGATGGCGGAGCCGACGGCGGCGACACCCCCTTCCTCCACCATGATGGCGGCCAAATAGCCGTCGTAAAAGGTCTCAACGTCCATATCGGCTTTATCAGACTCGACAACGACAACGGATTCACCTTTAGACAACTTATCGCCTTCCGATTTGACCCAGGAGACGATCTTGCCCTCGGTCATTGTGGAGCTCAATGCGGGCATGAAGATCTCGCGGATCTTGGCGTGAATTTGGGTGGATTTGCTCCGGTGGGTGGAGGTGAGTGACGGAGACTGACGGCGGATGGTGGTGGTGGGAGTGAAGGTGGAGTTGAGGAGGTGAGCCATTTGGTGGTGATTCGATGAATGGGGTTTGGAGGTTGAAGATGATCAGATTGAAGAATGAGGGTTTTAATGGTGGAAGGGGACCTCGGGTGTATCGACAATGGGCGGAGGTCTCAACTACCTTACCGGTGGGATGGTGATGAAATGTCACACACTCGCACTAGTGATGTAATAAAGGTACGTTGTCTTTGATTGTTTGTTTGTGATTTTACTCGATGCATTTGTTGTTAGGCTGGGGAATGTTTTTCTTATGACATGTTAGAGTCATATTTTAGTTTATTTCTTGACTAAAAAAATATGTCAATTTTGTTTTAAGTTACTTTACTCTTAACATTTTTTTTCTTAAGAGAAAAATTGGAATATAGTCTATGTGGTTTTGTTAAATTATATGTTTGATTTTCACAATTCAAAAATTTTGCATAAATAGTCTAAGTTTTGTGAAGTTTCATGAGATATTGCAGAAAGAATTGTCATTGTTAAATGGTTGTTAGTTTTATGGTTAAGTGGGGTAAACTTATCATTTTACTAGACTTAATTAAAGTAAGATTGAGTAGGTAATTCCAAAATCGTGTTATGCTTGGTGATTAGGAGTTCCGGCGTGAGTCATGACTCAAAGGGACATTAGTATTGCCTTGAAGAACCTTGTTGATGGGTTTATATTGTAGCAACTTAATCGTGTAGAGATGGTCAGTGACTCGTCAAATGGGCGGGCTTGAGGATGGTGTTAAGGATTTTAATGTTTCACGTTTAAACTTCAAATGATTTAATCCTCTGAGGGATTTTTGTTGCAATGCAACAAGGTATGTTTTGACTTTCTCACTGAGATGGTTCGAAATGTTTTACGGAAAATACACCTTGATCTTTAGATTGTCTTGTGTACAAATATCATTGTTTTGAACTATTGTAAATTAAAATAGACCATCTCACATAGAAATAGTCATTACTTTAAAACTATTACGATTCAATAGAGATTCGTTGCCTGTCTCAAGCAAACGGTCATTACAATGCTATGAAAACATATTTTTAAACATATTTAACCTACTCGAGGAGTGATGTGTGAAATTTTACATAAATATGTTTACAAAATGTGTTTTGAACTCCTAGTCATGAACTCGCCGATGTAAGATGATCTAAAATGTATTTAGGCATATCTATGTGTCATTAATATAGGATTGGCAGCCTGAAGTATGAAGATGCATTGGGCAAGCTTAGAGATTTTAATGGTCTAAAGAACTAGATCTCTAGTTCTAGTTTTGTATGATATGTACAATTGGAAATATTTAGGAATTATTATACATGCTTGAATGTCATAAAGATAGTTTGTTTCCTCTGAGTTATTTTGATATTGATTGGTAAGTATAACCCGTACCAGAGATGGGGGTGTAACATAAGTAATATTTATTTGGGCAAGTACTTGAAGTCTATATTAGTTGAGTTTTTTTACCCAAGTTGAAACAATTGTCGAATCCTAACGACACACGGGAAGAATGATTATGATACACATTATAAGCATCCAAAAGTTCTTACTGATTTCATGCTTGTGAAACAAGCTATGCTAATATATACAAAAACTATTCACTTTGATGTTTAGTTTGAAATAATTCCTATTGATAAATGCATGCAGGGGTTATGGAATTAGATGATTTTGTAAAGTTGCATAAACGATTGAAATCTAAACAAGAAGAGGTTATTAGAAAAACATACAATAAATCAAGGCAATTATATTCTAAGTTTTCTTGATGCCAGCTTGTCCACATGCCATGATTGTGGTTTTCTCTGTTAAAGTCTAAATAAGAAGAGGCTATTAATAAAGCAGGCAAGGAATCAAGGTAATGTCAAGATTATAAATTTTCTCGATACCAGTTTGCCCACATGCCTTTTTCTTGAAATTAAGTTGCATAAACAGTTGAAATGTAAACAAGAAGAGGCCATTAGCAAAGCAGGCAAAAAATCAATGCAATGTTAAGATTGTAAGTTTCATCGGTGCCAGCTTGTCCACGTGCCATGATTATTCCATTACATCCGTCTAGAACATTCTGTAAAACAAATTAATAACTCATTACTAATCAATAATTTCATCTTCAAACAATTACATTCTTTTTAATAATCTACGGGTCAACATAAAGTTATAAACCTCCACAACAAGCTTTGATGCAACTTCATAAACAGGGTTTTAAATGAGCTTACTAAAAACTTCATCAATGAAAAACATTAGTAATCTCAAAATTGGTCCATTTGTACATACATGTTATATGTAAATCTAGAGTTCAAGTTATATGATACTCATTGTAACGCCCGAAAATTTTGTTTGGAGTGCCATGCGACTGGGGGCCATACGTATGGAAGTCGTGCGACTGGAATGTCCAGTCGCATGGAGCTCACGCGACTGAAGATCCAATCGCATGGACTTCAGGGACTGAACTGTAGCTTTTAAGGGAGAGGACAGCCATCTCTCCCTCCCCACACTTGTGAAATCAGCCAAAAGAGAAGAGAAGAGAGAAAGAAGAGAGAAAGAAGATAAAAAGGAGAGAAAAGTGATGATTCGGGCTCGAAATTCATCGTGTAGCTAGTCCAAACGAAGCTCTTCATCTTCTCCTTCTTTGTGTGAGTTCTAGGACCCCTAATTTACTTGTTTTCAAATGATTTTGGGGCTGGAACACATATAAACCCGTTTTTGAAATGTGTGTGTTTGATCCATTTGGGTGTGATTGTGTATAGTGTGTTTAGAGTGCGATTTTGGACCTGTATGTGCTTAATTGTTGTCATAGTATGTTTCCTTAAGGTTTAGGAGGGTTGATTTAGGCTTAGAATGAGTTTGGAAGGGTTTGAAGGCCGTATGTCGCGGCTGCAGTTCGAGATGAACTCCAGTCGCTGCCCAGTTAGGGCTAGGCGACTGGAGGGCCAATCAGCCGACTGAGGGAGGGCCAATCGGCCGACTGAGGGAGGGCCAATCGGCCGACTGAGGGACTACTGAGGCTCAATCGCACGACTGAGGTTCAGTTGTACGACTGGGGACCCAGTCGCACGACAGGTCATACGACTGAGAGCTTAGTCGCATAGGTCCATTCGCATGGCTGGCCAATCGCACGACTGAGGGTTTAGTTGCATAGGAGCCCAATCGCCTAGTATTCATTAGCATGATTGAGAGTCCATTCGCATGATTGGATGTTTATTCGCATAGGTGCCCAATCGCATGATGTCCAGTCACGTGGAGGCCATGCGACTGAAGCATGCCCAATCACCCAAATAGGGCTGTTGTGTACGAGGAGAGATATAGTTCAATACTGGCCTTCGGGAAAAGAGCAAGGGTAAGTAATGATGTGATAGCTCCCATAGGTACATGTGTGATAACTGTTGAGGCTTAGAAGTTACGTTGGGCGTGATGACGATAGTATTGCATGTATATGCATAAAGTATGATGTTGCCATGATAGATGGTGATGACTGATGACTTGTAAATGTCGATTCTCCTTGTATCGATGTATGCTCATCTTTTCCGTATGTATGTTAAGTATGATGTAGCCCTATATAATGCTGATGACTGATGACTTGTAAATGTCGATGTTCCTTGTTTCGATACGTGTTTATCTTTCCGTGACTTTACGTGTTATGATTAACGAATGAAACGAAAGTATTATGTAACGTAAAGCGAAAGATAATAAAAGAGGAACGTGATGAATGAATGCATGCATTAACGAACGAATGCATGATAGTAAGAAAAGGCTTGCAAGCAAATGTATGGAGGTGCATACCCAACGAAGGTGTTAGCTCAACGGTGTACGGGTTGGCTACCCCGAAGGATGCACATTGGGGTCCAATCTTTGTGATTGACCATATGTATGGGATCCTTGCCGCTTACCCTAGGTGACTGGATCAGCTTCGTGCACAATGTTCGTGATTTTATTACCACAGGTCCAGCACCGGCACTCGTGCACAATGTTCGGGGTATAGCGCATGGCATTGATCCAGAATGAAAGAGGAAAGATAAGTGGTGCATGTACTTGCCCTAGGTGACTGGATCAGATTCGTGCATAATGTTCGTGATTAATTACCACAGGTCCAGCACCAGCAGTAGTGCACAATGTTCGGGGTATTGTACATGTCACCGAAAGTAATGAACGTACGAATGAATGTAATGAATGTATAAATGAAAGTAAGAAACGTACGAACGAAAGAAAGAGTTACGAAAGAATGTGAATGTTAACGATGAACGGTACATGAACGAAAGCTAATGAATGAATGATGAAGATAATAATAATATTATCTATGTGTACGTATGTTGTGTGATCGCATATATGTAAAGAATGGTTTAACGAAAGAAAAGTATGTTTTATTATAAAACTAGAACTCACTCAGCAACACTGACTTTTTATGTGTTTCCAGTTGACAGGTAGTGTTGCTGAGGATGGCACGAGGCGGCTACTCAGCTCTTTTGGGATGACATTCTTTTGTTGAATGTTTTTGTATTGTAATGCAAACAAATGATATTTGTAATGAGTGTTGTATTACTTTGCAAAAGCATTTTTATTGAAAATGAAAAGTTCTTTTTTTGATTCCGCTACGATGATTTAAATGATAGTATGAATTATGTGCGATGAATGACCAACTGTGAGGTGCCCGGGAACTGGGCCTTACAAGTTGGTATCAGAGCCAAAGTTTAAGTGAAACGGGTAAATTTTCAAAATAAACCTAAACTTAAACTGAAACTGGGACGAAAAGGGAAGGGATGCCAATCTGAGTAGCTGCGTGCCATCAGGTATTTTCTTAAAGTTAACCGGTATTATGTGCGCATGTTATGTGTTTATATGTTGCTGGTAAATTTAGATACTAATGTAGTCAGGACAGGTAATGCTCGGGGTACGAAGAGTAAAGTAAGTGGCTAATCACAACTGGCCACTGTAATTAGGGACTTACTATACTTGACATAAACTGAGCTATTCCCTTGAATGACCGTGTTAGTGTTTTAATCTTTCAGTGTGTGATAGAGGATGGCCGGTGGTAGATCATCCAAAGCTTCACGTGGTGGAGGTGGTGGCGGACGTGGTGCTGAACCACGAGCCACAAAAGGAAGGCCTAGAGTCGAGAAGGAGGTTCCTGAAGAACTCGAGACCCCTCATCCGGAGGGTATAGACGAGAGCGCCAATCTGAGAGCCTCGATAAAAGAGGCAGTGGTTAAAGAGGTGTATCAGGTCATGCAGACGATCCTACCGTCTGTGGTGACCGAAGTGATAAAGGCTGTTCGGGAAGGAGAATGGAAAGAGAGGAATAGGTCCTCAAGAAGACAGGAGCAACTAGAGCCAGAAACAGTTCTTTCTGATGATGAAGAGGAAGATGAGGAAGAGCCTGTGAAGGAGTTCGCACGAGGCTGTAACTACGGGGGCGTTTATGAGATGCAAGCCCCCTACTTTTGATGGTAATGGCACCGCTGCTGCTGCTCACCGATGGGTTAGGTAAATGGAGGCCGTTCTTGATATCAGCGAGTGCCGAGAGGACCAAAAAGTGAAGTTTGCTACTCACTCTTTCGTGGATTCGGCTCTATGCTGGTGGGACAACATAGTCCAAGCCGAGGGTAGCAGGGCCATTGGAAGAATGAAGTGGTTCGAGCTGAAAAGGTTGGTGATCGAGGAGTTCTGTCCTTATCGAGAGATGGATAAAGTTGAGAGAGAGTTCCTGCAGCTGGAGGCGGGGACGATGACCCACCAACAGTACACCACAAAGTTCAACGAAATGGCACGTCTGGTGTCGGATCAGGTGACGCCTCTGTCGCGAAGGATCAAGAGGTACATTCAGGGGTTGTCGGCGGATATTCGCAGGCATATGATTGCTGCCCGACCAAGCACCTTTAGGTCGGTGGTGGACTTGGCAGGAATGTTGTATGATGAACGGGCTGTGGTGGTGGTGGCTGAAGGTAGTAGGAAGCGTGGTGGTGATAGAAATTGGAATGGGAAGAGGTTTGGTCGGGGTAATGCCTCGACGAGCAACAAGAAGGCACGGGTGGATGACTGCCGTGTAGCCACACCGGGTACGGGACTGAAAAGGTGTGGTAAATGTGGGAAGGAGCATAGCGGGGAGTGTCGACTGGGGTTGAACGTCTGTTTCAAGTGTGGGAAGCCTGGTCATATGGCTAGAGATTGTAGGGGCATGAGGTGCTTCAACTGTGGGGAAAGTGGTCATATGAGTAAAGATTGTAAGAAGCCGAGTGCTGAGGGTTCCGACGTGAAAAAGATGGGAAATGAAGGACCGAGGGCAAGCGCCAGGGTATTCATGATGACACAAGAGGAGGCTAGGACGGACGGTGATGTTATGTCCGGTACGTTTCTGGTGAACCAAACTTTAGCCTATGTATTATTTGATTCGGGTGCCAGTAGAAGTTTTATTTCTGCTGTTTTCTGTGCCAAACTTCCTGTTAGTAGTAGACGTGTTGATGTGCCGTTTGATGTAGAAACTGCGATAGGTAAGTCTACCAGGATTTCAGAGGTGATAAAGGGTTGCGAGGTGGAGTTAGAGGGTCATAAATTTCCGGTTAGACCATTTGTGATGATCTTAGGTGGTTTCGACTTGGTACTTGGGATGGATTGGCTGGCGGACTTCGAGGCGAATATAGTGTGTCAAAAGAAAATAATTCATTTGATAGCACCTGACGAAAGTTTGGTAACTGTTTATGGGGATCGGGTCACGACGATCCCGAAAGTGATCTCGATGGCGGTGGCGGGAAAGTGTATGAGGCGTGGGTGCGGCGCCTACTTATGTTATGTAAAGGATGTGGAAATGCTAACACCACAACTATCCAATGTTCCGGTTGTGTGTGATTTTCCAGACGTGTTCCCGGAAGACTTATCGGGATTGCCACCTGACCGAGAGATTGAGTTCCAGATTGATCTGATACCAGGTGCCCAACCTGTCGTCAAGGCACCGTATCGATTGGCTCCGACAGAGATGAAGGAGTTGATGGAGAAGTTGCAAGAGCTGTTAGATAAGGGGTTCATCAGACCGAGTATCTCACCTTGGGGTGCTCCGGTCTTGTTTGTGAAGAAGAAGTTGACGGTGTATTGACTACCGTGAGCTGAACAAGTTGACGGTGAAGAACCGATACCCCTTGCCGAGAATCGATGATTTGTTTGATCAACTACAGGGTGCCAGTTGGTTTTCAAGGATAGATCTTCGATCGGGCTACCATCAGCTAAAGGTGAAGGAGCAGAATATCCCTAAAACAGCTTTTTGCACGCGCTACGGTCACTACGAGTTTCTTGTCATGTCATTTGGTTTGACCAATGCGCCAGCTACTTTTATGGATTTGATAAACCGAGTGTGTCGGTCGATGTTGGATAAATCAGTGATTGTGTTTATCGATGATATCCTGATTTATTCAAGGAGCGAAGTAGAACATGCCGGTCACATTCGAGGAGTGTTGGAGACGTTGAGAAGGGAGAAACTGTATGCCAAGTTCTCCAAGTACGTGTTTTTGTTGCGCGAGGTTCAGTTCTTGGGTCACGTGGTGAATCCGGAGGGAATTATGGTTGATCCGGCAAAGGTGGAAGCGGTGATGCAATGGAAGTCTCCAAAGACGCCATCCGAGATCCGCAGTTTCTTGGGTTTGGCGGGCTATTACAAAAGATTCATTCAAGACTTCTCTAAAATCGCTTCTCCACTAACCAAGTTGACGCGGAAAGATGTAAAGTTTGTATGGGGTCAAGCTCAAGAGAAGGCGTTTGAAGAATTGAAGGCAAGGTTGACCCAAGCTCCTGTACTGTCATTACCCGATGGAAGTGAAGATCTGGTGGTTTATTCTGATGCTTACTACTCGGGGTTGGGATGCGTGTTAATGCAGAGGGGAAAAGTTATAGCCTACGCATCCCGACAGTTGAAAGTTCATGAGGTTAACTATCCTACTCATGACTTGGAGCTAGCAGCTGTGGTCTTTGCATTAAAAATTTGGAGGCACTATCTTTACGGGACGAAGTGCACCATTTTCACCGACCACAAGAGCTTGAAGTACTTCTTCGAGCAGAAGGATTTGAATATGAGGCAGAGGCGATGGTTGGAGCTTATAAAGGATTATGATTGTGAGATCCATTACTATCCGGGCAAAGCCAACGTGGTGGCGGATGCCCTTAGCTGGAAGGAAAGGCCCGAACCGATTCGGGTGAAAGCGTACCAATTGATCATGACCTCTGACGTGATGAAACGAGTCAAAGAGTTTCAAGATGAGGCACTAAAAGAAGATCATCTTAACTCCGAAAGAATGAGAGGTCTGGTCGCAGAATTGGGTGAAAACACATTTGGTGTTAGAACCCGGTTTGGACGTATGTGGATTCCTCGTTTTGGGGATCTATGGTGGAAGATCATGGATGAAGCTCACAAGACTTGATACTCTATTCATCCCGGTGCTACAAAGATGTATCAAGACATGAAGAAAGATTATTGGTGGTCGGGTATGAAGCGTGACGTGGTAGAGTATGTGAGAAAGTGCCTTACTTGTCTGCAAGTGAAGGCCGAGCACCAGAAGCCGTATGGAAAGATTCAACCCTTGGATATACCGGAATGGAAGTGAGAGCACATCACCATGGATTTCATTATGTAGTTGCTACGTACTCCGAAAGGGTATGATGCTATATGGGTGATCGTTGACCGCTTGACGAAGAGTGCTCACTTCCTACCGATGCGCGAGACATATTCATCCGAGAGGTTAGCCGATCTTTTCATCAAGGAAATCGTAACTCGTCATGGTGTGCCGCTGTCGATTGTGTCTGATCGCGACACCCCGTTTACCTCCAAATTCTGGAAGAAATTCCACGATACCATGGGGACGAGGTTACACATTAGCACAACTTATCATCCCCAGACTGATGGTCAGTCAGAAAGGACCATTCAGACATTAGAGGACATGCTTCGGACATGTGTGATTGATTTTGGGGGAAGTTGGGATGACCACCTACCGTTAGTTGAATTCTCATACAACAACAGCTATCATGCCAGCACCGGTATGCCACCATACGAGATGCTATACGGTAGGAGATGCAGGACACCCGCTTGTTGGGGTGATATTGGTCAGAAGGAATTGGGGAGCGTCGAAGTGATCGAGGCTACGACTGAAAAGCTTGAAAAGATCAAGGCCTACATGAAGGCAGCCAAAGATAGAAAGAAGTCGTATGCCGATAAACGACGTAGGCCGATTGAGTTCCAAGTGGGTGACCGGGTTATGTTGAAGGTCTCACCTTGGAAGGGTATCATTCAGTTCAGAAAGCGGGGCAAGTTGAGCCCGAGGTATATAGGCCCTTTCCGAATCATTGCTCGAGTATGAGAGGTGGCCTATAGGTTGGAGTAGCAGATGAGTTAAGTGGAATTCACCCAACATTCCACGTATCTCATATGAGAAAGTGTTTGGTAGACGGAGATATGATTGTTCCACTGGAGGATATCGAAGTAGATGAATGACTTAATTATGTGGAGCAACCAGTGGCAATCATCGATAGAAAAAAGAAGAGGCTGAGAAATAAAGTGGTTCTTCTTGTGCGTGTACAGTGGAGGCACAGGAAAGGATCCGAGTCAACGTGGGAGACCGAAGAAGAAATGAGGTAGCATTACCCATGTTTGTTCGAGTAATAACAAGTTTTAGGGACGAAACCCGTTTAAGGAGGGTGGACTTGTAACGCCCGGAAATTTTGTTTGGAGTGCCATGCGACTGGGGGCCATACGTATGGAAGTCGTGCAACTGGAGTGTCCAGTCGCATGGAGCTCACACGACTGAAGGTCCAATCGCATGGACTTCAGGAGACTGAACTGTAGCTTTTAAGGGAGAGGGCAGCCATCTCTCCCTCCCCATACTTGTGAAATCAGCCAAAAGAGAAGAGAAGAGAGAAAGAAGAGAGAAAGAAGAGAAAAAGGAGAGAAAAGTGGTGATTCGGGCTCGAAATTCGTCGTGTAGCTAGTCCAAACGAAGCTCTTCATCCTCTCCTTCTTTGTGTGAGTTCTAGGACCCCTCATTTACTTGTTTTCAAACGATTTTGGGGCTGGAACACATATAAACCCGTTTTTGAAATGTGTGTGTTTGATCCATTTGGGTGTGATTTGTGTATAGTGTGTTTAGAGTACGATTTTAGACCTGTATGTGCTTGAATGTTGTCATAGTACGTTTCCCTAAGGTTTAGGAGGGTTGATTTGGGATTAAAATGAGTTTGGAAGGGTTTGAAGGTCGTATGTCGCGGCTGCAGTTCGGGATGAACTCCAGTCGCTGCCCAGTTAGGGCTAGGCGACTGGAGGGCCAATCAGCCGACTGAGGCTCAATCGCACGACTAAGGTTCAGTCGCACGACTGGGGACCCAGTCACACGACAGGTCACACGACTGAGAGCTCAGTCGCATAGGTCCATTCGCATGGTTGGCCAATAGCACGACTGAGGGTTCAGTCGCATAGGAGCCCAATCGCCTAGTATTCATTCGCATGATTGAGAGTCCATTCACACGATTGGATGTTCATTCGTATAGGTGCCCAATCGCATGATGTCCAGTCGCGTGGAGGCCATGCGACTGAAGCATGCCCACTCGCCCAAATAGGGCTGTTGTGTACGAGGAGAGATATAGTTCAATACTGGCCTTCGGGAAAAGAGCAAGGGTAAGTAATGATGTGATAGCTCCCGTAGGTACATGTGTGATAACTGTTGAGGCTTAGAAGTTACGTTGGGCGCGATGACGATAGTATTGCATGTATATGGATAAAGTATGATGTTGCCATGATAGATGGTGATGACTGATGACTTGTAAATGTCGATGCTCCTTGTATCGATGTATGTTCATCTTTTCCGTATGTATGTTAAGTATGATGTAGCCCTATATAATGCTGATGACTGATGACTTGTAAATGTCGATGTTCCTTGTTTCGATACGTGTTTATCTTTCCGTGACTTTACGTGTTATGATTAACGAATGAAACGAAAGTATTATATAACGTAAAGCAAAAGATAATAAAAGAGGAACGTGATGAATGAATGCATGCATTAACGAACGAATGAATGATAGTAAGAAAAGGCTTGCAAGCAAATGTATGGAGGTGCATACCCAACGAAGGTGTTAGCTCAACGGTGTGCGGGTTAGCTACCCTGAAGGATGCACACTGGGGTCCAATCTTTGTGATTGACCATATGTATGGGATCCTTGCCGCTTACCCTAGGTGACTGGATCAGCTTCGTGTAAAATGTTTGTGATTTTATTACCACAGGTCCAGCACAGCACTCGTGCATAATGTTCAGGGTATAGCGCATGACATTGATCCAGAATGAAAGAGGAAAGATAAGTGGTGCATGTACTTGCCCTAGGTGACTGGATCAGCTTTGTGCACAATGTTCGTGATTAATTACCACAGGTCCAGCACCAGCAGTAGTGCACAATGTTTGGGGTATTGTACATGTCACCGAAAGTAATGAACGTACGAATGAATGTAATGAATGTATGAATGAAAGTAAGAAACGTACGAACGAAAGAAAGAGTTACGAAAGAATGTGAATGTTAACGATGAACGGTACATGAACGAAAGCTAATGAATGAATGATGAAGATAATAATAATATTATCTATGTGTACGTATGTTGTGTGATCGCATGTATGTAAAGAATGGTTTAACGAAAGAAAAATATGTTTTATTATAAAAGTAGAACTCACTCAGCAACACTGACTTTTTATGTGTTTCCAGTTGACAGGTAGTGTTGCTGAGGATGGCACGAGGCGGCTACTCAGCTTTTTTGGGATGACATTCTTTTGTTTAATGTTTTTGTATTGTAATGCAAACAAACGATATTTATAATGAGTGTTATATTACTTTGTAAAAGCATTTATATTGAAAATGAAAAGTTCTTTTATTGATTCCGCTGCGATGATTTAAATGATAGTATGAATTATGTGCGATGAATGACCAACTGTGAGGTGCCCGGGAACGGGGCCTTACACTCATCCATTCATAAACATGTTCATATTAAAATCCATATACTATAGCTCAATGATAAAAACTAAAACTATAAACTTAAAGCATAAATTATGAGTAAATATTCCATGGGCTCATACACAGCACCTAATGACAATTGTTATCAATTCCGATGAAGAATCATAAAATAAATTTGAACCATTGACGCAATCCTAAAAAATCTAGAATTGCTGTTAAAAAAGTTGCAACAATTAGTAACACAAATCGTTAATCTTCAAATGTTAAAAATGACCCAAGGATTTGGGGAATCAAGTATGGACATATGTGGTAAGAGATAGGTAATGATAATGCGGCTGAATACACATCAAGTTGTTTATTACCAGCGCTACAAATATTCATTCTATGCTTCGAAAACTTGAAGTTCTCCCATTTGTTTTGAGATAATTTTACCATTATGAAGCACTAAATGACACAATAGAAATAGAGTAATTCAATTGTCGAATGTTAATAGGAATTAGAAAATAAAAGGGCTTTAAATCACAAATGAATATTTGTGAGAATGGTTGGTGCATTACCTCTTAGATTCTCATTCTGGGGGCACTTACGACAAAAGAGTGAGATGAACAACTGTGTTGGTGGATCTAGTATCGTAGCAATGGCTTCTGCGGTGAGAAAGACTAGATCCCTAATCACGAGATAAATTTTAGGATTGGATGTTGATTCATCAAAATATAAACACATCAAATGTACTTACAATGCCTTACACAACAAATATTGAGATTTAAGGTCTAATTAGTGTGAGTTCAAGAGACTAGTGAAGTATCATGTTTGTATGAGGTGGCTACCCGTAAAAGAAAACTATCTTAAAATTGATCGGGAGAATTTCAAGTTTTTTAAGCATAAATTGAATATTTTTATCGCCATTAACTTATACCAAAACAAAAACTAATTTCATAAACACTCACGAGCAAAACACAGATGATTAAACATGATTTTGAGACCGATTTTACAAACAAAAAAGAAAAGAGATCCTAGCCAATTGAAGGAGTGTTTCTCACAGTCTCGTTGGGGTTTTAATTATAGTTCTTGGTAAGAGGAGAGTCTTAATGGGGATCTATTACATTCCAAAAATTAACTCACCTTTTAATTGATAATATAGATGTTTGGTGTTAAAGTTTCAGTTTAAACAGAAATGCTCGGGGGTTAAGCCATAGATTTTTTCATTTGTGAGTTTTCTTCTAAGGGGTTGAGGTGTGATCCATTCTGGTAAATGAATAAACGGCTCCTATTAAAATAACACATATCATCCGAAACAAAATCGTATATTTGTAGTACAAAAACTCGCTTTTGCATTAACCCTCTAATGCTAATTTGAATGGACAAGATTAAAAAATTAAAAAAATTAGATTTTAACAATCCAAACTATTTACTATTGACCAATATTAATCCCAACTAACAATTTGACAAATATTAATCCTAACTTTTGATTTTGTTACCAACAACAATCTCAGTCTAACTTAATATTAATCCTAACTTTTGATTTTGTTACCAACAACAATCTCGGTCTAACTTTTCGTTAACTCTGTTAGTTTTTTTATGGTATGGCACGTAAAGCTGCTTGTGACATGGCATGTGACATGGCGCATTACATAAATCAAATAAAAAAATAGAAATATTAGTCAATCTTTCCATCTATTTGTCTTCAAGCTACCCAACCAACGATAAAAACGTTATGTTGAATACCATCAAAAATGATCTTCTACGAAAAGGAATTGATAATATATTTATATTCTTAATTATAACTATGTTATACGGTATGTCACGAGACACTTTACGTGATACGTTATAAAAAAATAACAAATTAGTGAATAATTAGATTGTGACTGTTGTTGCTAACAAATTTTAAAATTAAAATTAATATTGTTTAAATTGTTGGTTAAATTGGACAATAGTTAATAACTTAAATTAATAAAATTTAAATTTTCAAAAATTTAACTTGATCCAATACCATGCCCAATCCCAAAAAAAAAATGATGACCTGCTGGTCTCAATAATATCACATGATATTATATTATTATTCCAAAATTATAAATATGAAATTACCCTTTCCCTTTTCAATTTTCATTGTTACTTATCCAAAGTCTAAACCCACAGAATTTGCAGTAGTTGCAGCTACAAGTACAACAGGGTGATCGTGAATTCATGATGATGGTGGACGCCATAGAAGTACCTACAGTCATGGGTATGTTCATGGGTGCTCACAGTCGCCCCACCCTTCGCTCATCTCCTTCTTCATGGTTCACAAAGCTCGGACCCAAACCCAATTCTACCATCATCGCTTCATCTTCTTGTTCAACAGAACGTCGAACAGTTGGTAGGCACGTTGTGCAAACAAAACACGACCTTAAAGAAGAATTAAAGAGAGGCGATGATGATGCTGGTGTTGGGGTTGATGACAATTACATCATGAACAAGAAGAAGATGAAAATGAAGAAAAGGGTGTTCTTTTTGGATGTGAATTCGATTTGTTACAATGGTAGCACCCCCAGTTTGCATTCTTTTGCTCAATGGATTTCGCTTTTCTTCTCCGAAGTCAGCCTTACAGACCCTGTTATTGCGGTAAGCTCACTGTCTATCTCACGCGCACTTACACACATAAAGCTGTAATTTTGTTTGTTTGATGGTGTTGTAGTATGAGGAGTAAGTTAATTTAGATGTAGAAAGTGAGATTGATTGTGGGTTATGTGAACAACCTGAAAAATTAGGTTTTCTGATGTATCAATCAACCATGGTTCTCCTCTTTATATATAGGTGTGTAATCGAATCACTAGGTATGGAGATATTGGTAACATCTTGATAACAATCCTAATATTCAAACCAGCAAGAGAATACCATACCACAACCATAACCATAACCAAACCAGTAAAGCTATTGACAGGGTCCGGGGAGGGTGAGATGTAAGCGAATCTTACTTTTATCCAAAGGGATAGAGAGTTTGTTTCTAGAAACTAGAAAGAGAATAACTACTTAGAAACTAACTTAGAGGTAAATGATAATTAAATACTAATAACTATTATAGATAAAAACCCACGCAGCTAACACAACAAGGCTTAAATGGTTATGGCATCTCTTCTTGCCGGTAGTTGAGCTTTGAGTTATGCTATCCCCTTAGTCTAATACTCTAATTCATCCATATATCCTCCTTATTATGGTTGGTATTTGTAGTAAACACTTTTGGGTTCTTCTTTCTATAGACAATAGATTAGGGAGATTTGATTTGATCCGATCCGACATTCCAACATCTGCCTTTGGAAGGCCAATCTATTTTAAAGACTACCTAGGTGCGGTAAAAATTCAATGGCGTAAGCCGTTATCCTCTTGTGGTAGACTTTTTCATGACATGAGGAGTTGCATGAATTCGATGTGCTCCAAGTCCATGGATAGTTAAGGGGCTAATAGCTGCTGTAGATGATCATCCAATCTCTAGATAGTGGTCTGATCCTTGTAGAGGGTAGTAATGATAGACAACCAATGGATAGATAAGAATCTTTATGACAGTCTCACCAATATCTTAATGATCCATCCAAAGCGATCCATCAATGTTTAGCTAGGTCTCTGCCATCCTCTCATTTGGGCGGGTCATTACAAATAAATCTGTGAGTCTTGAAACACTAAGGAGTTGTTTAGATGTTTGTATTGCTATGACTTGAAGAATCAGAATTTGATAATCAGACAATCAAGTGCTTAAGGATAGGGATGGTTAGGCAATTTAAATTTAGGCAAAGATCTGTATTCTTGCAGCAGCCCCATTTTTATGTTTTTCCAAATCTGTTTGTTTTTTTACCCTACCTCATTACACAAAACATACTCATTATAATCTAGCCTTAAATGCTCTACATTAAATATTGTGACTGCAAATCATATTATTTATTTTGTGCGCACATTCGAACCACCTCCAAAGCCGGTGCCAACATTTCTTCCTTATTGGTTGACTTTTAAGGCAATTAATCTGGTTCAAACTATACCAAAGTGAGTAAGTGACCTTGCTTTGCTATTTGCTTTGGCCAACATGAACACCCAATCTGATTTTGCTAATGTTAGTCACACGTATGCCCAAAAGTTAATGTGTTTAATTTGAAGGGTGTTTGTTCACACTTCACACTTGGATGAGATCATGAGATTTGTTTACTTGAACTTTCAACATATTAAAGGGGGGTAAAGTTTGTAATTACATAACTAAACAACAATAACTAAGGACATAAAAGGACATGTGATGGAGTAGCAACTTGCAACATGCCAAGTGCATGTCGCAGGAATATAGGAAAGTGTGGCTCTCATTTTCTAACATCTTCTACTATATGCCAACCTATATATAGCTTAGCTTGGATCATAATTATGCTTCCTTAATCTAATACACACTCTCATTTAAACACACTTCTTTATCCATTCTTATATTTGTTGGTTTATCATTACATATTTGTTCTTATAATTACAATAAATTTACACCAACGACCCATTGTTTTTACCTAAGTGGCGGGATGCCTAGTGAGACTGAGGTTCACTTATATATCCTTCATTAAAATGGTGAATGAAGTTCGACTGTAAGAATAAGTTTAACTTTAAAGAATGAAGACCCAGTGATTCTCCTACCGTGGGAATAATTGAAGGAGAGGCAACTCCAAAATCTATGGCAAGAACTCTAGTCCTAGTCGTTTTATTGTACCACACTGCCTCCGTCATTTGTTAAACTTAACACGTTATGAATGGTTTTCTAATGAGCAACCGTAATTGAAATAAAAAATGTAGTTTGCTAATAAGAATGTGGAAACTAAAGCCGTATTTAAAGAAATTCAGAAGAATAGAATTGATCGGAAGTATTGTTATCGCCATCGAAGGTGCGTGACACCTAGATTTTGTAAACCCTTTTTCTGAATACATGATATATTTATCAACATAGTTTAGGTTTCTTCATCAAAGCACACACGTCTATCTCAATCTATTTACACACTCATGTGTTTCGTTTCAACAATCGCACACCTATGTAAAGTGATATACATAACCATGTGTTTTTCATATTGGTACCAATAACCAATTTGCTCCAAGTATTCGTTAAACCCATTCAAGTTTGTTACTCGACCAATTTAAATATCAAATCACACATAACTTATTACAAAGCTTGAATTCAGAATTTGAAACCGAATATATGCATTAGTCACATTATGTTATTACCTTTATTTGTACACACTACACTAACCAGTCTAAACATATTATGAGCATCATGATTCTTTATGCTAAATTTGGGAGGTGTAAACAAACAAACAAACACCCACAGTGAAATCCCACATGATGAATTTGGGAGGTTTGTGGTTCTCAATAGTTTTTTACAATTCATGTTTTCCAGATATAACTTGTGAAGATCATAGTCTTCAACAATAAGTGTGAGGTTTATCATACTAAATTATATATCTCTGTACACAAGCATTAAACTATACAAACAAGTTATTATACATATTTGTATACAACTATACACAAATGTAGTTCAACTTGTTATCAAATCAATCTATGATTAGGAAGCTAGAATATGTACATACTTAATATGGCAATCCTACCAACTTGATTTCACAACATACTTACAATCCACCCTTAAAATAATATATACCCTCCTAATAAGTAAATAGAATTCAAGTGTGTGCCTATGTAAATGGTACTTTATGCCAAACTACTTGCACACACCTGCACCCACACCCACAACCACACCCACACCCACAACCACACCCACACCCAATTTAATTAATGGAAATTTGGTGTCAAATTCTTTAGCGCCCTAATCGGGGATTTTGGATAAGATGATGGTGGCTGTGAGCTTGGTTTAAAAAATCTCGAGGCGCTCCAAGGCGTTTAGGCCCAAAAACGGAGGTGTGAGGAGCACACATCACGTATGTGAGGTGCTGCTCAATGTACATCTATATGAGCTTTATTTACTAGTTACAACTAGAAGCTGCATATTTGTTATCTGTTTTACATATCAACCTTTTTTCAAGAAAACTTTTCATAATCTCTTAATTCCTTTGCTACCTATACGACAAAATAATATCCTCATGCGCTACTCATTTGGCTTATTTGTGATTACGTACCAGCTCGTATCAATGCGACTTAATAACAACTACAATCCAAGTGTGATTAATTTGGTAGCATCAGTCTATTAGTAAAGCATTCCCTTTAAAGAAAAAATCTGTGTGGTTTGTTTAGGCGTTTAGCTAAAACAATATTTAAGTAAGACGTCTACATAACCTAAGAGTAAATGAGACTTCTACTAACAAATAATATTACTGACTGTAATGAAACTGAAATTATTGTTATTTCTGGATGATCTTTTACAATGTGGCTACACCTCAATATATAGAGGTGGAAACCCTAATCTAAGGCCCATCAAGGCCCATGGGCCAATTTATCGGGCTAATATAACTGGACTAACTAACTAATCTATTTGCATTAACACTCCTCCTCAAGTTGATGCATAGATGTTAATCATGCCCAACTTGTTACATATAAAATCTATTTGAGTCTTCCGGAGTGGTTTCGTGAAGATATCAGCAAGTTGAAACTCTGTCTTAACATGGATTGGTTGAATGGATGCCTCTTCAACCTTCGTACCAACTACCCGATCCTTGATTAGATGACAATCGAATTCTATATGTTTAGTTCTCTCATGAAATACTTGGTTCTTGGCTATGTGAGTAGCAGATTGATTATCACAATATAGCCTCATCAAGTTGTTTGAAATAACCCCAAGTTCTCTAAGAAGACGACGGACCCAAATCATCTCTGATGTAACATCTGCCATGGCTCTGTACTCGGATTCAGCACTAGATCGAGACACTGTGTGTTGTTTCTTGCTTTTCCAAGACACCAGATTTCCTCCAACAAACACACAATATCCAGTTGTAGACCGCCGTGAAATAGGGCAACCTGCCCAGTCGGCATCCGAAAAGCCTGATACTCTACCATCTCCTTCTTCTGTAAAGGCGCCTACACGACAGTGCCCTTGATCAGAATACAAAATCCCCAACCCTGGAGCGGTTTTAAGATACCGTAATACACGTAGAGCAGCATCCCAATGTCCTGTGTATGGGGCGGCCATGAACTGACTTAAAACACTAACCGCAAAGGAGATGTCCGGACGAGTGACAGTCAAATAGTTAAGTTTCCCAACTAGCCGCCTGTATTGCTCAGGATCCTTCATTGGGCTCCCATCTTCTGGAAGCAGCTTTCCGGTAGAGCGCATTGGGCTATCTACTGGTTTGCAGCCCGATAGACCGCATTCAGATAACATATCAAGAACATACTTTCGTTGTGATAGGAGAATTCCCTGTGGAGAACGGGATACTTCTATACCAAGAAAGTATCGGAGTCGGCCGAGATCCTTAATCTGAAACTGTGACTGAAGAAACTGTTTGAGCTTTGTGATCCCAACTTCATCATCCCCTGTGATTATTATATCATCCACATAGACAACCAGAATAATCCTTCGGCCCTGGTGATGCCTAAAGAACACAGAATGATCATAGGCACTACGAGTCATCCCAAATTCTCCCATAACATCAGAAAATCGTCCGAACCATGCTCGAGGGGACTGCTTAAGACCATACAATGAGTGGCGTAATCTACATACCTTTGAAGCCTCCTCCTCAACGATGTACCCAGGTGGCTGCTCCATATACACCTCCTCCTCAAGGACGCCATGAAGAAATGCGTTCTTGACATCAAGCTGATGGAGCGGCCAGTGATTAATGGCAGCAAGAGCAATAGAAATACGTACCGAAGGCATTTTGGCAACAGGAGAGAAAGTCTCATCATAATCAATACCGTAAGCCTGAGAATAACCTTTAGCAACTAAACGGGCCTTCAAGCGAGGCACAGGTCCATCTGGGTTTGGTTTCACTGTGAACAGCCAACGACAACCAACCAGGCGCTTCCCGGCGGGAAGTGGTTGCAGATCCCACGTATGGTTGGCCCGAAGAGCACTAATCTCTTCTTTCATAGCTTTTCTCCATCCTGGGTGAGCTAGGGCGGTCATCACATTCTTGGGAATTGGGTAGGAGTCAAGGGTAGTAGTATAAGCATGACATTCGGGTGACAGGTGTGCATAGGAGACATAATCCTGGATAGGGTAACGGGTGTGATGTCTGGGTTCCTTTCGGAAGGCAATGGGTATATCAGGATATGGTGCACCAGGTGGGTCATAGACGGGTGTATTAGGGGTGACATGTGAAATATCTGTTAAGGGAGTATTGGATGTAGCAACAGGATCAGGAACAGAGGACGGACCAGAATCATGGTAAGGGTGTAAATCAGGGGCCGTTGTCTTATCCTTATGTCGTCTGGTATACGTGAATATCAGCGGAGGACCCTTTGCCGGCAGGTCAGATGAAACAGGATCCGATTGTGTAGCATCAGAGACCGGAGGAGCAGATAAAACTGGAGGTATAGAAATGGTAGGGACAGTGGGTGGCGTAGATATGTCAGGGTCAGGATCGGAATCGGGAAAGAGATCATCAAGACAATCGGGGGACTCAATGAAGAATGGGCAAGACTCATGAAAAGTAACGTCGGCACTAGTAAAATATCGACGGAGAGAAGGGCTGTAGCACCGATACCCTTTCTGGACCCGGGAGTAACCAAGAAAACACAACGGATGGCACGAGCATCAAGTTTAGTGGTAGTCGGTCGATGATCGTGAACATAGGCAACACAACCAAAGATTTTAGGTTCAAGAGGAAAAGGTTTGTGAGTAGGAAACAGAACAGAAAATGGGGTTTTTCCATTGAGAACTGAGGAGGGTATGCGGTTAATCAAATAAGCAGCAGTCAGGATCGCATCCCCCCAAAAGCGATGAGGAACATGAGAATCAATCATAAGAGTGCGGGTAACATCCAACAAGTGACGGTTCTTGCGTTCTGCAATGCCATTTTGTTGAGAGGTATATACACAAGATGTCTCGTGAACGATACCATGCGTTTTGAGATATGATGATAAATCTGCTGACATGTATTCTTTTGCATTATCAGTACGTATGGTTTTAATGGATGTGTTAAACTGATTTTGCACATACGCATGGAATTCTCGAAAGATGGAATTTAGCTCACTACGAGATTTCAATAAGTAAACCCAGGTAGTACGAGAATAATCATCAATAAAGGTAACAAAATAATCAAAACCAATAGTAGTTTTAACAGGGGAAGGTCCCCAAATATTCGAATGTAAAAGTTCAAATGGGTTACAGACTCTACTAGACACTCGTGGGGGATAGGGACGCCGGGTGTGTTTACCCAGCTGACACGAATCACAATGAAAATCAATAGAAACAGATAAATCCGGTCTCATTTGCCTCAGAACCGCTGTAGAGGGATGACCCAACCGGCAGTGGACTTCCCTGATGCTTGAGTCACAAACTAATAGATATTGAATATATGTAATATATTGGTAATTGTTTATGTTGATCCTGTCCGGATTCTTAGGAGATTTTGTAGGATCTATCTCCTAATTTAGAGATTGTATTTGTTATATATACCAATGGTAAATCAATGAAAGAGATATCAAGTTTAATACATTTACATGGTATCAGCCTTCTAAACCCTAGCCGCCAGTAATTCCTCTTCTGTTTCCGGCAGCCTCCTGGTCTGTCTTCTGTTTTTCTGCCCTTCTTCACTATTCCGCTGCCATGGATCCCAAATTCCATCCAGCCATTACTGTCTCCAACATCAAGAATTTCATTCCGGTTACCCTAGAGATGGAAACCGGCCACTTTAACTCCTGGGCCACCCTTTTCAAAGTCCACTGTCGTGCTTTTCAGGTCTATGATCACCTGCAACCCAGAAAACAACCCACCACTACCCCTCCTGCCGCCACTCCTGACAAAACACCTCCACCGCCTTCTGATGAAACCTGGGACAGGCTGGATGCCATTGTTCTGCAGTGGATTTACTCCACTATTTCTACAGATCTGCTGCACACTATCCTCAAACCTGATCAGACAGCCTATGATGCTTGGACTGTCATTGAAAACATTTATCAGGATAACAAGAACTCCAGGGCTGTTCATCTTGGCCATCGGTTTGCCAATACTCGCCTTGCTAATTTCCCAAGCATGTCGGCGTATTGTCAGGAATTAAAGGTCCTAGCCGATCAACTTGCAAATGTTGGCAAGGTCGTTGACAACGACTCCCTGGTTCTGCAACTAATTACTGGTCTCTCGGAGCAGTACGAAGGTATGGCAATGCTTCTCCAACAATCCAAACCTTTACCTGATTTTTATGAGGCACGCTCCAAACTGTGCATGGAGGAAGACCGCAAAAACAAGCAGGCTCTCATGGCTGCTCAGGCAGCCGGGACAGCCCTACACACGGCTGTCACAACAGCCCCTTCTACTCCTGTTTCTACTTCTGATCAGCGGTCTGACAGCAGCTCACCTGACCGTGGCAGGGGGCGCGGCCGTGGGAGAGGCCGTGGTCGTGGCAGGGGCAGCAATGGCCGTGGCAGGGGCTCTACATCTTACACACAGCAGTGGCCTCAAACTCAGTTCTGGAACTCTGCAGGCTACAATCAGCAACAATGGTCCCCTTGGCAGACATTTAACACCCCTCCGTGCCCGTATCCCACTCGACCCTCCTCTCCATCACCCGGTCTCCTCGGTCCCCGACCACAATCCTCCAATGCACCAAGTCAGTATGCACCAACGGATATTGATCAAGCTCTCTACACAATGTCACTCAATCCACCGGAACAGCAATGGTATATGGACACCGGTGCCACCTCCCACATGACAAACAATTCAGGTACTCTCTCACCTTGTTTTAATAAGCGCATTTTACAACAAATTATCGTCGGCAATGGTAAAACCATTCCCGTTATTGGACATGGCAGCCATACCCTTCCCCACCCTTTCCCTCCTTTTAAACTTAATAACGTTCTTTTTGCTCCAAATCTTATCAAAAACTTACTTTCGGTTCGTCGCTTAACAACCGACAACAAAATTTCTATTGAATTTGACCCCTATGGTTTTCTTGTGAAGGACCTCAAGACCCGGGAGCCTATCCTACGTTGCAATAGCTCCGGGGATCTCTACCCTCTCACGGCCGGCATTGCTTCACAACTTCAGTCTCCTTCCACCTTCCTTGCTGCTTCACAAGACTTATGGCATCAAAGACTTGGACATCCGGGCACCGCCCCTTTATTTTCTCTTTCTAAGTCTCATTTTATTTCTTGTAATAAGTCCAAACCTAAACATTGTCAGTCTTGTGTTTTGGGAAAAAGTATTAAATTACCGTTTATTTCTTCACGTACTATTACTTATATGCCTTTTGATTTAATCCATAGTGATTTATGGACTTCTCCCATTATTAGCACTGCCGGTCATCGCTACTATATATTGTTTCTTGATAATTACTCAAATTTCCTATGGACTTACCCACTAAGTAACAAATCCCAAACCTTTACCACTTTTCAAACCTTTGCCACAATGATTAAAACCCAATTTGAACGTAATATCAAACAATTTCAATGTGACAACGGTAAAGAATATGCCAACTCATCTTTTCACCAATATTGCAACCAATATGGCATGCAACTTCGCTTTACTTGCCCTTACACCTCGTCCCAAAATGGAAAAGCGGAACGCAAAATCCGCTCCATAAACAATATCATTCGAACCCTTCTAGCTCATGCCTCCCTACCAAACAACCTTTGGCACCACGCCCTTGAGGTTGCCACCTATCTTCTCAACATCCTACCTACCATTACACTAAACAACAACACCCCCACCCAACTACTCTACAATCGTATCCCCTCCTACGACCGTCTACGTGTCTTCGGGTGCCTATGCTACCCCCTCACACCATCCACCACCATTCATAAACTCGATCATCGATCAAAACCATGTGTCTTTCTTGGCTACCCCAACCAACGTCGTGGCTACAAATGCCTCGACCTATCCACCAACCAAATCATATTCTCCCGACACGTAGACTTCGATGAAACAACCTTCCCCTTCGCCACAATTTCTAAACCGGCACCACAACTATCCTACGATTTCCTTACTAATTCGGATCCCTTTCATCCGATCCATTGGCCCTACAATCCTGACTCTGGGCCTCCTCATCAAAACCCCCCACCCTCACCAACTCATGGACAAACTACACCAGGTCCAACAACTAGACCTCAACCCTCGGCCCAAAACACACCCTCACAGCCTCACTCTACGCTCAAAACATACTCTCGTCGGCCCAAACCTACTACTCAACCCTCGGCTGACCAGCCCACCCAACCGCCCCCTACCCCTCCCCCCTCTCCACCCACGGCTATTGTCCCAAACCCCTCCACAACCACGACAGCAGCCCCCACTCGCTCCATGGTGACTCGTTCAATGGACGGCACCCTTCCTACCCCTCTCTACTTCAATCTAAACTCGTCCACTGTTGTTCCTCTTCCCACCAACCCCAAAGCTGCCCTGTCCAATCTTGAGTGGCACAAAGCTATGTCCGATGAATTTGATGCTCTTATTAAAAACAAGACGTGGGACCTTGTACCACGTACCCCGGACATGCACGTTATTCGCAGCATGTGGCTTTATCGTCACAAATTTCGTTCCGATGGTACTCTGGAACGATACAAGGCACGGTTGGTCTGTGATGGTCGAACTCAACAGCTTGGCATTGACTGTGGCGAAACTTTCAGTCCGGTGGTTAAACCAGCCACTATTCGCACGGTTCTCTCATTGGCTTTGTCCAAATCTTGGCCTATACATCAATTGGACGTCACTAATGCGTTTCTTCATGGCACTCTAAATGAAACGGTTTACAGGTACCAACCCATGGGGTTTAGGCATCGAGATTTTCCGGATTACGTCTGTAGACTTAACAAGTCTCTGTATGGCCTCAAACAGGCCCCTCGTGCCTGGTACCAGCGATTTACCGATTTCGTAATCACACTTGGATTTCGTCAAAGCCGGTGTGACAACTCCTTGTTCACTCTTCATCGGAACGGCAACACGGCATACCTTCTCATTTATGTTGACGACATCATCCTCACGGCATCATCAGAAAAATTGAGGCTATCGATCATGCAACATCTTTCAGGAGAATTTGCCATGAAGGATTTAGGCAATCTAAGCTATTTCTTGGGAATCAAAGTGACCCGTAATGCTAATGACATGTTTCTCTCCCAACAAACATATGCCTTAGACATTATTGCTCGGGCTGGAATGCAATCCTGCAAGCCCATCAACACACCGGTTGATTCCAAACCGAAGCTCAGTGCCAAAGCGGGTCCTGAATTTGAAGATCCCACCTTGTTTCGCAGTCTTGCTGGTGCGCTACAGTATCTTACCTTCACTCGACCTGACATTTCTTACGCCGTTCAGCAAATATGCATGCATATGCATTCTCCACGGGTCGAACACTGGAATGCTCTAAAACGCATCATTAGGTATCTACAGGGTACTAGTTCTTATGGATTGACGCTTGGTTCCTCTTCAGATTGCAATCTTCATGCATTTACTGACGCCGACTGGGCCGGTTGTCCCGATACTCGTCGGTCTACCTCAGGGTATTGCGTCTACTTGGGGCAAAATCTTATCTCATGGTCATCAAAGCGCCAATCCACCATTTCTCGCTCCAGTGCAGAGGCTGAATACAGGGGCATTGCCAATGTTGTCGCTGAGCTTTGTTGGCTGCGTAATCTTCTCCTCGAACTGCATCAACCGATCACTCGTGCATCGGTTGTCTACTGTGACAACATTAGCGCAATTTATCTCTCCGGTAACCCAGTTCAGCACCAGCGAACTAAACACATTGAGCTCGACATTCACTTTGTTCGTGAGAAGGTACAACGAGGTCAAGTTCGTATTCTCCATCTTCCATCCCGGTATCAAATCGCAGACATTTTCACGAAAGGTCTTCCAAAGGTTCTGTTCGACGACTTCAGATCCAGTCTCAGCATCCGGCCTCCTCCCGCTTCGACTGCGGGGGTGTAATAGATATTGAATATATGTAATATATTGGTAATTGTTTATGTTGATCCTGTCCGGATTCTTAGGAGATTTTGTAGGATCTATCTCCTAATTTAGAGATTGTATTTGTTATATATACCAATGGTAAATCAATGAAAGAGATATCAAGTTTAATACATTTACACAAACGTTTGCTGAAGGTTGTGACGATAAGGACAGACGGTATAGGCCTCCTGATTCAATACCTGTGCCAATCAGACGGTTCGTCCTTAGTTCCTGGAAAACACAATGAGTAGGGTAAAATTTGGCAAGGCAATTGTTTTGTTTGGTAAGTTGGCTTACGGAACAAAGGTTATCGGGAAACTCGGGTACAAACAATACAGAGGAAAGGGTCAGGTTCTTCGAGTTACTAATGGATCCAATGCCTTGAACAGGGTATGAGGATCCATCAGCAATTCGAACAGGAGGGTGAGAGGTATGCTTTAGGTTGGATAATATGCCTTGATTCCCAGTCATGTGATGAGTGGCCCCAGTGTCAACAATCCAAGATGAATTAAGGCTAGAGAACGTACCTGAATGAGCTGAATTGGCTTGTGGACTAGGAGCGTGGAGCGGAAGGTTCAATAACTGCTGAAATTTGTTATACTCCTCCTGACTGAGAGTGACTGTCGGGGTAGCAAGACTGGCATGATCTGGGGCATCATCAGAGGCAGCTAACCTTGCTTTGGGTCGAGGAGGTGGAAAAGACCCAGGTGGACGATTCGGGCAGTTGTACTTGGTGTGTCCATCCTGGTGACAATAGTGACAAGTGATACCATTGCCTCGACCAACACCTTTTCTTGGAGCTGGCTGATTGCCTCGACCAGTGTTTTTGCTAACAGGTGCACTCGTATACATAGCTGATGTGTTGGTGGTTCCAGTAGTAGTCCCCGAGCCGTACATCTCTCGAAGCAAATGGTAAATGGAAGCAACGGAGGAGGTGGCAGTGGAGTTGCTCAACAATAAAGGTCGAGCACTAGAGAACTTTGGTGATAAGCCTGCAATAAACATCATAATATCCATTTTGTTGTTGCGCTCCTCCTGAAGCTTCAAATCAGTGGTCGGAGGGTACAACGCACGGAGTTCATCTCTGAGTTTTGAAAACCTAGTGAAATAGTCAGTAAAAGTCGAATCACCTTGTTCTGCTCTACTATATGCCTGAACCACAGAAAATGCATGACAGAGATTCTTTGGCCGAAAAGGATGATGACAAATGATCCCACATTTCTTTCACAGTGGGAAAGTTCTGAGCTATAGTAAGTATTTGTGGCTCCATAGCATTCCACAAAGCCATCTGAATACCACTATCATCAATACGCCATTCACGGGTAACCGGTTGTGGAGGGATTGTTGTCAAGTGGTCTCCCTTGTCAAGGCTAGCAAGTCCTTTCTCGACAAAGAGATTCCATGAACACCAATTTTTGGAGTCAAGTTTCACAGGAATACGTAAAACAGAGTTGTAATTGATAATACCTGGAGCAATCTGAGTTGGGGTGGCTGAATCGGTCTTCTTTTCGTCACCCATGTTACCAATGTTAACAGATCTGAAAAACGGGCGGCTGGATCTAAGAGCAGAACGGAAAAACGCGTGGGAACAGGAAACAGATCACAAATATCGATCGGGACAGAGATTCTGAAGCTTCTGGAGGATCGACGACTGCCGGAGGTGGCTTCACGCGCCGGTACGCGGCGGCGCGTGGGGAACACGCGCAGACTTCAGGCGGCGCGTGGGGGCGCGTGCGGTGGTGGACGGCGGTGATTTTTTCAGGGTTTGCAGATCGGGGGATGGCGAGGCTTCTGGTGGCAGTGGTGAGTTGTGATTGTTGCTCGAAAAAAGATTTGGTGAGGGCAGCCGGTTCTTGACCGGAAATCAGAAACAGGAGCAGAGCAGGACAGGTAACGTGGCTAGGATTCGTACCGAGAGCTTTGTGGCTCTGATACCATGTAATGAAACTGAAATTATTGTTATTTTTGGATGATCTTTTACAATGTGGCTACACCTCAATATATAGAGGTGGAAACCCTAATCTAAGGCCCATCAAGGCCCATGGGCCAATTTATCGGGCTAATATAACTGGACTAACTAACTAATCTATTTACATTAACACTGACAAAAACTTGTGTGAATCATACTTTCTGCATCTTCTTGCAGGTGTTCGATGGAGAAGGAGCTCATGAGCAGAGGAGACGGATATTGCCTTCATATAAGTCACACAGAAGAAGATTCTCACCATGGATATCTGCCTCACGGGAAGCAGCAAAGAGTCCAGTAGGAAAGTCACATCGACTCATTTCAGATTTTCTTACCAAATGTAATGTGTCGGTTAGTAAATCTTTGTAATGCCAACCAAAGCATTCATTGTTTACTCAATTTTACTTTCATTTCTTTCATTTAATAGACTATATATATCCACTTTATTATATTCTAATCTAACAACAAAAAATGATATAAATCTGATCTAATCTAGGCTTTAGATATGGTAAATGGTTATAAAGGTTAAAACAAAAAACAACCAAGGGAAAAGGATTTTTATAAGCTTGCTAAGACACTGGAAAAGAAAACTAGGGACCTAAGAAAAATTAAATGGATGGGAGGAATGGAGGATGAGAATCATAGACTATCATTGAAAGTTTCTATTTGATATTGATGAAAAAGCAACTATAAGCTACCAATTCATAAGAGGAGAATTAGTAAATCTTTTATACTAATTGAAAGGTTTGCTTCCAGAATTAGATTATTGAAATTCATGAAAGCGTCAAGAATAATAAGTTGTACAAATATGGGGGCTATTTAATATTTGCTAGACGTGCTGATTTCTACTCTTTGCCTAAATCTAGATTGATTTAAGCTGTATTTTATCTCCAGCAGGTCAATGGAGTAGAATTTTAAAACCTAGCTAAAATGAAATGGGTTACAAGTCATCTTCACTGTTTTCATATGCTTTTAACCTTCTAAGGCACTTTATTAAGAAAATATATTACTCTCTTTGTCTATTAGCAGATATTAATAATATCCGCTAATACTGTCCACAATAACTATACACTAGACAAAAACACATTTTAAGACATAATTATTACAACATATATTTAGCATAATGTGCGTTTTACCCTTTAACCATTTATCGATTGCTTTCTTCGAATTTTCTAATAGTAATTGTAACTAGGGGTAATCTAGGAAACTTAGTCAATTATACTAATTTTTTAGAAGTGGACAATTATTTTCAGTCATATTAAAAAGTAAACAAACAAACAAACAAACGTACCTAGCATATCCTACACATAGAGTAGGGTCTTGGGAGGGTGAGATGACTAAGTTACCTCTATCACAGAGATAGAAACAACACTTATATTGGGATGGAGGGAGTATTGGCTTAACTATAGGTTTTATGATATCATTTTTATGCACCACTAATTCCTAAACTAATAAAACATGGACCAAATTATGTTATTGGGTTGTTTGGTCCTGCTTCTAAAATCACCCTTCCGTTCTGTTACCCGCCCTGCCTGCCCATTTTTCTACATCTTTCATTTACATTAAGGTTTGCAGATGTTTTAGCAATATAGCCATTTAGTATGGATGGCCTCAATTAATGGTAGTTCTTTAGGAATATGTGAATCGTGAAAGAGTAGCATGGTTTCAATCTACGATTTCCAAACATGTATTTTGTTACAAAAACAAATTAAACAATAGCCACACATTGAAATTGTACGAGCCATAGTTATCAATAGCGGTAATAGTGCCCGCTATAGTGCGCTATGTAGCGAATAGGTCATATGTCCCTATTTGGTTGTAGCTTTTAATATACCTACGTTTTATTTTATATCTATTTTTCCTTATTTTTTAGTTAATTTTTTTTTATAAATATATATAGTGAATGTTTAATTTTAGCTATTTTGGTGGTGTGAGTTTTTATTTTTGTTTCTACTAGTGTATCACTATACATGAAATAACAGTTGCTATTTACCGTTATTCGCTACTTGAGTAGGTCATCGGGCATGAGTTAGATATCTATAGTAAGAAAGTCAAATTTCTTTTTACTAGAGAGTAGCATAACAGCATCTCCTTGACCTGTTTTCTCTCTCAGCCTTTTGGATGTGGGGTATTTGTAGGGCCTTACACTCACAGGCTCACTACCAGATATCATTAGTATGCGACATGACAGTTTTATCCTTTGAATTTTTGTAGATACTCATGTTGAACCTTAGCAGTTGCTCTAAGGCTCTCACCTAGAATGCATCTTAATTAACCTTTACATTTATATATAGGGAAATCCTTATATTTAGAGAGTTTTTATAATGAAATGATGTTTATATATGTAAGAAGATATGCAGGTTGTGAAGATTCCAGCTCAAGAAGCAGATGATGTTGTGGCAACACTAGTTGACCAAGTTGTTGAAAAGGGATACCGTGCTGTTATTGCTTCTCCTGACAAAGATTTTAAGCAACTAATATGCGAAGATGTGCAGCTAGTTATGCCACTCCCGGAATTAAAAAGATGGTCATTTTATACCTTGGACCACTACATAACTCAGTACAAGTGTGACCCCCTTTCTGATTTAAGTCTCAGTAAGCATACAGTTTCAAATATATCTGCTACCTGCATTTCCAGTATATGAAATCTTGATGGGGGGTTGATTTAAGCTGTAACGTACGGTGTTCTAAAAGTTAACTTACAAGTGAAACAAGTGGGTCAAAGTGGTTCTTGAAAGTTAACTTACAAGTTAACATACAGTTTCAAATATATCTGCTACCTGCATTTCCAGTATATGAAAACTTGAAAGTCGCCTATAGTGTTATTGAATCTTCTAAATTGACTTATTTAAGCAGGGCATACCCAGACCCATTTTGCCATCACTAATCGTAAGTATTAAGTTGAAATGCTTTAATATAATGTTTAAGTAGCGAAACTATTTCCAATTCTGCTAATGAAGAAATTGGTGATAGTGGGCTGATATTACTTAATGAACTCATTTTACATTTAGTAATTAAAATGACTGCCGGTGTGTGAAGGGTGCATTGTGGGTGATGAAGCTGATGGTATTCCTGGAATTCAGCATTTGGTACCTGGTTTTGGCATGAAAACTGCCCTGAAACTTTTAAAGAAGCATGGTTCAATAGAAAATCTGCTTAATGCTGCAGCTACAAGAACTGTTGGCAAACCTTATGTCCAAGATGCCCTTACAAAGCATGCTAGCCACTTCCGAAGAAATTATGAGCTTCTTTCCTTGAGGAGGTAACTTTTCATGTGTATTTATGATATTATACTACACAGATTTGGGTAAAAACATGTCATTAAACTATTTTGTTGGGTTATTCTGTTTATTTTGAATTTCATAATAATATGTATTAGAGGCAGTTCTAAGATGTATTATTTGTTGCTAAACAATAATAGTTCGTAGCATCTACAAATATTAAAATACATACAGTGAGTCTGTAATGGACTTATGTGTCAGAAGTACATAAAGCTGGCAACCTCCTCCTCTTAGTTTGGCCCATTTGAACATGTTTTTCCTGAAAATATCAAAAGAAAACCCAAATTTTCGCTCCTTGTCATATTTATTATCCTTTCTTCGCGACATTTATGGCTTTTTTGTATTTCATGTGTAGGGATGTTGACATTAGGCTGCAGGAAGACTGGTTGCATAAGAGATGCATGGATAATGATTTGGAAACTTTATCAAACTTTCTTGATTTGTTAGGGCGGACTCAACAGTGGAAGAGACCTTACTCAAGTGGTTAAGCTTCCAGCTGTGAGTAATATAATTTCATGTATTACTGGAAAAACGCTTGATTGAACCTTGGGATGCAAGGGAGTCGAGTCTGACAACCCAGAGCCTTGTCGGCGGGTCCAAACATTAGCATGTCTTGATGTATGTGGGTCCATGCATAAGCAAGTTTGGATATATGGAAGTCCATATAAGGGCTACTCCTTCGTGTCTTCCTTAGTTCAGCATGTACAATTTACTTGAGATATTGTTGGACTCAGAACGTTCGTATCCAGTCGTAACACTCACATTTTTAAGGAAATTTATTATGCGGGTGATCACGATATGCAACTTGTCTTGTTGCTCTCCAAAGTAGTGGTCATACATGTTTCATGTCCGTGTGATACAGTCAGTTTGGATTTTAATTTTAAATGTTGCCTGTAATATCATCATACTCTTATAAAAAGAGGGACAATGTCTTCATTTCATCTCATGAGCAGGTCGCCTTCCTCTATTACATGAACAAGGTAATAGTTTTGGTTTCAATATCAGAAACATTTCAAATCATATGAAAGATATATTTTATTTGAAGGCTAATCCTGGTATTAGAAGATAAATATACTAGCAAGAGAATAAGCCTTGAATATTCTTCATATAATATTCTCTTTTTTTAACACACCTGTTGTAACTTATGACTGGTCATCATACCATAATGTGATTAAAAGATGATGTCCATCTCTACTAAAGAGAATCTAAAGTAATCACTACCAGTAGCGAATAGGACCTTCTTCATCAACAGTTCAAACATTTGTCTCTTTTGCTCTAGCCTCCATTTAATTCATGTCTCCGTCTTCCCGTGTCCTAGCCTTTTCGTTGATATGATCATTGGTTCTCCATAAATTTTAACGATGTTTGCAGTGTTTGTCTTCTTCAAAGTTTTTGTTTCGATTTTGTAGATATTGGATTATTGACTAACTTGTCTTTCTCCCTTCTCATTGATAATCTACCTCTAAAGATTCATCATTGACATATTAAATACATATAATCTAATACACCCCCACCATCTAAGGAGGAGGAGTCCGGATGCTTAGACTGGAATGGAACTCCTTGAAGAGAACCTGTGGTAAGCCTTTTGTGAAAATATTTGAAAAATTGTAGCGCGAAGGTATATGAAGTACTCAAATGTGACCTCGAAGGACTTGCTCTCTTACGAAGTGTATATCAACCTCGATGTGTTTGGTTCGTTGACGTTGAACTGGATTCACGGAGAGATAAATGACACTGACATTATCTGTGTAAACTATGGAAGTGCGACGGGGATGCGAACCAAGCTCCAAAAGAAGATTACGTAACCAACAAATCTCTGCCACCACATTTGCTATACCTCGATACTCTGCCTCGGCACTAGATCTAGAAACAATAGACTGTCTTTTGGAAGACCAAGAGATTAAGTTATCACCAAGATACACACAATAACCTGATATAGATCGCCTGGTGTCCGGGCAACCGACCCAATCGACATCTGTATAAGCCATAAGAGTGGCTTGTGGGGATGCACGCATAACAACTCCCATGTGACGAGTACCTTGTATCTACCTGATAATGCGTTTGAGAGCAAGAAAGTGACCTGTGTGAGGTGTATGCATATGCATGCAAACCTGTTGTACTGCATAAGAGATGTCTGGTCTAGTAAACGTTAAATACTGCAAAGCACCAGCCAAACTGTGATACATGGTCGGGTCGTCAATAAGATCTCCAGACTGGGAACTGAGCTTACTCGTTGCGTCAACTGGTGTGTTCACTGGGTTGCAGTTCGTCATGTTAGCCCTGCGAATGATGTCCTGGGGATATCTAGCTTGAGACAAAAATAACCCGTCAGCAGTATGAGTGACCGAGATACCCAAAAAATAATTGAGGGGACCTAAGTCCTTCATAGCGAACTCAGAATTAAGCTTTGTCATGAGATGTTGTTTTAAACCTGAGAAGGAAGTGACCATGATGATATCGTCCATATAAAGCAAAATGTAAGCAAAATCGGAGGCATGATGATAAATAAACAATGGATGATCACTTGCACTATGTTGAAAACCAAGACGAGAGACATAATCCGTGAACCTTTGGTACCAAGCCCGAGGCGACTGCTTAAGACCATAAAGCGACTTTTGTAGGTGACAAACATGATTAGGGTACCTGGGATCCTGGAAACCTGGCGGTTGGTGCATAATAATTGTTTTTGACAAGTTGCCATGCATGAAGGCATTCTTAACATCAAGTTGACTAATATCCCACTTGTGTTGTAGAGCAAGAGACAAAACCGTGCGTATGGTAGCCAGTTTACTACCGGACTAAATATGTCATCACAGTCAATTCCCACCTGTTGAGACCGACCATCCCCAACTAGACGTGCTTTAAAGCGCTCTAGAGACCCATCTAATTTTAATTTGTATTTATAAATCCATATACACTTGATTACATTCATATTAGCACAATGAGGCACAAGAACCTAAGTCTTATTATCAATAAGGGCCTTAAACTCATCAGTCATAGCACGATGCCAAACTGGATGCATAGGGTATGTATGGGTGGGTATGGGAAGGGTTTTGGGTATGGAAATAAGGGATGTGGTTGCATGAAGATTAAATAAATAGTCTTTGGTTTAGAATGTCCTGCCATGCTGCGTGTACGCATAGGGTATGTATGGGTGGGCTGCAGCTGTGTAGGTGAATGGTTAGGTGGCGAAGGGTTAGTTGGTGACGGGTTGGACGTGGATGTGTGAGTATAGGTGACGGGCAGTTGGTTGGCCTGCGGAGTAGAAGGGGATTGAGTGGTGGCCGACGGAGGGGGGATATGAAGGTGGGGTAGCAGGTGGTGAGGTGGCGGGTGTCGGGGCCTCGGCCCCCGTGGCGGTGGGTGATGATGTTGGTGTAGTTGTGGTGGTGGAGATGTGGTGACGGATTGCGGGCTGGATGTCAGATTTAACGTCCTTGTGAGGGAAATCATACCTAGGAGGAGGAGGAGAAGAAGAGCTAAAAGGAAAAACAGTTTCTTCAAATGCTATGTGACGAGAAAGAATTATTTTGTTAGAAGAGAGGTCGTAACATTTGTAGCCACGATGATTAGGGGGATAGCCTATAAAGACACAAGGAGTAGAATGATTTTGAAGCTTTTTATGGTAATAGAAGGAGACAAAGGATAGCAAAGGCATCCGAACGTTTGAAGATTGAAGTAAGAGGGATTTTTGTGATAGAGGAGACGAGTAGGTGTATGGTTGTTTTTTACTTCGGAGGGTAATATGTTTAAAACATAGGTGGCCCTATCAAGAGAGTGGTGCCAGAAGGAAGGAGGAATAGATGCATGAGCAAGGAGAGTGCGTATAATATTATTAATGGAACGTATTTTACGCTCGGATTTGCCATTTTGAGGAGGCGTGTGTGGAAAAGAAAAACGAAATAGCATGCCATCTTGTTTACAAAAATTATGAAACTTGTGATTGTTATACTACGTGCCATTGTCATATTGGAACATTTTAATTTGACGTTCAAATTGGGTTTTAATTAAAGCTTGAAAATTCAAGAAAAATGGCAAACGCGTTAAATTTATAAGCTAAAGGATATGTCCAAAAAAATTTGTATAATCATCTAGGAACAAGATATAATAATGGTGACCTCCCGAGCTTTTAAATGGAGAAGTCTATAAATCACTATGCACAATGTCAAAAGGAAAATAAGTACTAGAAGCTGAGTCACAAAACGGGAGTTTCACATGTTTCCCAAAGACACAAGATTGACGTAAGTGTTTATCATTGAAAGAACCAACAGAAATAGAATTGTTTTTATTCAAAATGCGTAAAAGAGAAGATCCTGGATGTCCCAACCGGTGGTGACAAAGATCTTTAGAAAGAGCAGCAAAAGTTGATGGAGAAGTGACTTGAGTAAATGGAGACACGAGAGGGTATAGATCCCCAGAATTGTCACATCGGAGGATAGGGATCCTGGTCTAATATTCTTTCACAAGAAAGCCAAAGGGGTCAAATTCAATAGTAACATTATTATCTGTGGTGAGTTTTCTAACTGAAAGAAGGTTTTTAATTAGGTGTGGAAAAACAAGAATGTTAGAAAGTTTTAAAGGTGGAAAAGGTGGTTATAAGGTGGTGTGACCCGTGCCCTAAGTTGGTATTTGTACACTGTTACCCACAACTATTGAATTTAAACGACCATTATTAATAAAAGACGAGAGGTTACCTGGGTTGTTGGCCATGTGATTGGTGGCTCCGGTATCCATGTACCAGTTCTGATCTGGATTCAAAGTCATCGTATGTAACGCTTTTTCAATGTTAGTTAGTGTATATGACTGCACCGACGCCGCATAAGCTGTAGAGGGTCCTGGTCCAAGTATCCCCGGTGAGCGGTTGGATGAGGTGCGGGGTGTAGAGGTGGTAGGATAGGGACAAGTTGGCACAGGCCATGGGGGAGAGGGGGAAAGGGGGAGTAGTGCTATCATGGTGAGGGTTGCTGTTGAAATTGGTTGTGCCAAGAAGGGTAATGACCATAGTTGCCATAGGGACCCGAGTTACCATAGTTACGATAATTTTTGTAGTTACCTCTATCACACCCCCTGTCAAACCTACCATGGCCACGACCCCCGCGTCCACGACCTCGAGACCTGTTATAGTTGCTGTAGTCGAGGCCCCGGCCCCCGTGATTCTGATCCAATGCTCCAGGTGCGGGCTGTGAGACCCCGTCAAGTTAGGAGGGGTTGAGGTACCCGAGGATTGTATAGCATGAAGAGCGGTGGCTTTTTTAGTGTGCTTCTTTCTAGTTTCCTCCAAAATAAGCCGAGATCTAGCGTTATTGAAGTCAGGGAGCGAATGAGTTTGTTGAATGAAGGTGGAGAAGCTTTCAAACTCCGCGTTAAGGCCTTAAATAAGTTGAAGAACAAGTGTTTGTTCCGTGACTAGAGCATCGACATTGGAGAGTTGATCGGCTAGGGTCTTTAGTTCTTGACAATAAGCAGTGGCGTTTGGGAAGTCATCAATCCTTGCATTCCTGAACTTGTATTGAAGATGAAGGGCTCGGGTCGGTTTGCTATCGATACAAAATACTTTCCAAGGCTTGTCATGCTTGAGCGGCAGATTGACCTTTTCAAACTATGGTGAGGAGCAAACCTTTGGATATGGTAGCGTGAATCCATTGAAGAACGATAGCGTTGAGACGTTTCCACTCGACATCGTTCGTGTTGGAGGAAGAGGATGAATCGTCCGGTGGAATGATATGATCCAATACGTTGCATGCAATACACTGTGTTGTGAAGAGAACCACACATGCATTATAGTAATCATCGTCAGCGCTTAGCACGATGTTGATGTTATTTTTTATGTTAGTAATGGTGGTTGCTGTGTGAATGGCATTGGTAGTTTCTTTAGGAGCTTTGTCCCCTGCAATGTATGATGCTAGGGTTTAGATGATGAAGAAAACAATGGTGAAGAAAGACAATCAGAGAAGGGAGGTGTTGAGGAAGGTGGGCGATAGCTGTTTAGGGTTAGGGTTTGATATCAAAGAGCCCGGTGCTCTGATACCATATTGGATTATTGACTAACTTGCCTTTCTCCCTTCTCATTGATAATATTTATAAGAATACATATTACATAATCTACCTCTAAACATTCATCATTGACATATTAAATACATATCATCTAATAGTAGAGCCTAGGATGCAAATCACAATGTGTATATGTAAGATATTATACTAACTATTTAAAACCAATACCGCATTCCTTGAGCATAATGTACAACTAGTTTTTTTCTCAACGCTACCCTATGGGAACTTTATTATTGTCCCCTGCGTTACACGGCGTGAGTTTAATTGTTATTGCCTCGACGCTTTAAAAACAATAAAAGTGAATAGCCAAACAGATCAGTTCATTCCGATACAACAACAATAAAAGTGAATACAAATCCATTTTCAAAAATATTATGGCAAAACGCCGACAAAAAAATCTAGGACAACCGTGCACATTTTGTTTCTTAAAAAAGTTAACGAGTGGAAATTTTACAAAAAAAACAAATTTATTATAATATCAAACGAGGTTTAAAGCATAAATTATATGTGTGTATATACAAATTACAATGAATGAAAACTAAAATTGAAAAAAAAAACTAAATCCATTAAACTTGTGTCAAAATTATAAGAACCCGAACTTCTATAACAAAGGTTAAAGACGTTAAAGGTATACTATTCCTTAATATGAATATTAAGTACATTATTCCTCAATATGATTTAAAAATATATAAATTCAGTTATTTGTTTTTCGGTCTCATTATAACACCTGTTATTTACGAGATACAAATACTTTTCATCATATTACAAGATTTTATGTTGTGTGTACAATAATAAGAAGCAGCATATAAGCTTCTATATGTTCACCTAGTGATTTCGCACGTATGCATATATATATATATATATATATATATATATAATTTCAAATTCACTCTTTATTATATTCAAAATATGTTTTTAACCCACTTATTTTTTTTTCATTTGTTTTTTTAATAACATCTGTTCATAATCTTAAAAAAGTTGAACATGTGGTTGTGATTGCTTTTTCCTTCCTCGATGTCTAGGCATAAACTTTTTTTAAAAAATAGAGACGCATTTATAATAGAATAACTTTTTGGTGTCATAAGTTATATCAACTTATGGTAACGTTCTGGTACCACAGAAAATAAAACCAATACCGACCGAATAGCACTCGTTATATATATATATATATATATATATATATATATATATATAAAACAAAAGTCAATGTTGGTAAGTCACTTGAATCTACTAATCACATTTACACATTACTTTAGACACAATAATTTTATGCTCGTATTCCTAAACATAAAGTGACGTTTGTTACCAAAATTCTCATTAAATCATTAAAGCGCAAGCCTGTAACGGCATTGGTTTTATTACAATACTCATTAAATCTGGTTAAAAGGACTTGAGGCAGTGGCGTATCCAGAAGATTTTTCCACGGAGGCGGAATTTTTAAGGGTCATTTGGCTATCGCAATATAACATATACTTTTTAGGTATGTGTCGAGTCAGATCTAGGTGGGTTGGTTCACTGACGAAAAGGTCGTTAAAACGGTTCCCAAACTCAATACATATATGCATATATAACAAGAAACCGTATTGAAACAATTATACTCATGAAAGTGATGATATGTGGTGCATGAAACAATTATACTCATAAAAATTGATAATATGTTCAATATGCTTGAGAACAATGTTGGACGGTAACCATAACATTTGATCCCTCATATGTTGAAATTAATTTAAATTCAACTAGTTTTTATTGTCAAAAAATTTATCTTGATATAACTTTTTATCTTTTTTTCTTCCTACTAGCTACATGATTATTTTGAGGGTGAAATTTTAAAATCCATTCGATTATAGACCCAGTTGGTCAGAAAATATGGTTCGTCGGCCTGTCGGGAGATCACCTGACCCCTCGGACCCCATTGTAGTTTCGCTTCTGACAATATGTTCGAGACAATATTGCTCTTGTTATAGTTTCAAAAGTTTTAGAGAGGCGATTGCAAATTTTTATGAAGGGCGGTCAGAATTTCCACGTATATGTCACACTCTAACCGATGGCGGAGACATTAGGGCGCGAGAAGTGATAGATTGTTCAAAGACATCATAGCACTAAAGTGATAATAAATTAAAATTGAATTTCATTGCCATTCATCAACATAATGTTACAATGTTTCAAGTCAATGTATAACAATTTTTTAAAAATACAAGTTTAAAACAAACATAACAAAATAATAGATTAGGTGTGTTTCTAAGTCCACCTAATTGAATTTCTTGATAAAGCTTCAAGTATTTCCTACAACATGTACAAAATATTAGTCAACATACGAATATGTTGATGAGCATACAAGTTTGAATACATAATATAATAGTGAATAAAATCTCAATTTAACATGAATAAAGTATACTAAAATTTGTACTATGTTAGCATGCAAAGCCAATAATCAAACCAAAGTGTTCACTAGCATAATCTTAGCATAAAAAATGACCAAGACCGTGAAAATTGAATACTTTAACATAGACACATCATAATAAGCCTGATGTGCTAGTCATCAGGGTCGGCGACGGTCGGTGGTCGGAGGTGGATGCCGGTGGTCGGAGGTCAGGGGCGGGGTCGGCGGGACGACATCGGCGGTCGGTGATCGGGGGCGGAAACGATCGGGGTGGACGGTGGCGTCGGTGTCCTGGTCGGCGGTGGGCGGCGGTGGTCGGCGGTCGGGGTCGGGGGCAAGGGCGGTCGGGGTCGGGGGCAGGGACGAGCAGCGGCGGGTGGCTGCTGTCGGGATCGACGGAGGCTGCGGTGGTCCACGGTCGGGGTCAGCGGGGGGTGGAGGTGGTCGGTGGTCGACGATCAGGGTTGTCGGTTGGCGGTGGGTGGGGTGGTAGGTGGCGGTTGGTGGTGGAGGCGAGGGTCAATGGAATTTGAAATACTTTAATATTTGGAAAGATTTTGAAATCTTTCATTTGAAGGAATTTGAGGGAATTAATTCCAATTTCAATTTCAATTCATTTATCAACCAAACACGTTCAGAATAGAATTCAAATTCCAATTCTAACAAATTCCTAGCAACCAAACACAATGACCAATGAAATTCAAATTCCAATTTTATTGAATTACCACATACCAAACGCCCCCTAGATTGTTTGCAAGATAATGTATTATAGCATGTATTCATAAATAGTAAAACAAGTAAGCATGTTTGTATGAATTGAGTTTTAAAATGAGCTTGATTGAATGTATGATTGAGTGTATTTGACAATTGAAACATGTTGCAACCCAAATAGTATTAAAACAAAAAGGTGAAGTATGACTCATGGTTTGACGATTAAAATCCATAAGGATGGATAAATGAGATTGAGTCACCAAAGTCACTCAAAAAGGCGGACAAAGGTGTGTAAGTTTAGTATTTAAAGTTTGAGATTTAGCGATCTGAAAGTATAAGAAAATTAAAAATATGAGAGTACATGAAAATATACTACTTAGATATTTATTTGAACACCATGTATTATGTGTGTTCTGTTAGTCACTCATTAGAAGTCTAAAATAAAAAATCATAAGATAAGTATAGTGTAACCTTATTACATAACATTCAATCATGATTTGATTGATATTAGTTTGGTTTTGATTAAGTATCATGTAGATATATATTACTTTATATAAATCATGCATTAAAAGTAGGGTAATCCACAAACCTTAAGTGTTATATTCATACAAGTCATGCATTAGAGGTATGGATATCCACAAACCTCAAGATTACTATAATTGCATAAAATCTTCAGATAAGGGTGATTCGGATGCTTATGAGTACATGAATGAAAGTATTAAAGTAAACCAATTAATTTGACTAAGTGTTCAAGTAGGGTATAGTGAAAAGATTAGTTGTAGAACCAAAGTTCAACATCACCGTTTCATACCATAACATTTGATCTCTCATATGTTGAAACTTATTTAAATTCAACTAGATTTTTATTCTCAAAACATTTATCTTGATATAATTATTTTATATTTTTTCTTCCTATTAACTACATGATTATTTTGAGGGTGAAATTTCACTTCTGACAATGTGTTTAAGACAATCTAGCTCTTGTTATAGTTTCAAAAGTTTTAAAGAGGCGATTGCAAAATTTTATGAAGGGCGGTCAGGATTTCCACGTATATGTCACACTCTAACCGATGGCGGAGACATCGGGGCGCGAGAAGTGATATATTGTTCAAAGACATCATAGCGCTAAAGTGATAATAAATTAAAATTAAATTTAATTACCATTCATCAACATATTGTTACAATGTTTCAAGTCAACGTATAACAATTTTGGAAAAATACAAGTTTAAAACAAACATAACAAAATGATAGATTAGGTGTGATTCTAAGTCCACCTAATTTAATTTCTTGATAAAGCTTCAAGTATTTCCTACAACATGTATAAAAAATTGGTCAACGTACGAATACGTTGATGAGCATACAAGTTTGAATGCATAATATAATAGTGAATTAAATCTCAATTCAACATAAATAAAGTATACTAAAGTTTGTATTATGTTAGCATGCAAAGCCAATAATCAAGTCAAAGTGTTCACCAGCATAATCTTAGCATAAAAAATGACCAAGATCATGAAAATTGGATACTTTAGCATAGACACATCATAATAAGCCTGATGTGCTAGTCATTCATGTTAAGGATGTTTGCATTTCTAGTGACAAAACACATATAAAGTAATTGGAATTTATCACCCGTTACAAACAGCCACTACCTCAATGACCACCGATCATCGTCGCTACAAACCACTAGCTACCGCAGCAGTCACCACCGACAATCGACCGTGACCACCAACTGCGCCCGTTACCGAAAACCGACCATACCCTACTGCCGCCACCAACCGATAATGTAACACCCGCCTCCCAGGCTCACCGTGGGGAGTGTTACGTATTGGATATACAGAACACATAGGAATTAAAGAGTACACAGCGGAAGTCTAACTTTAATTATACATCAAAAGCTTACAATACATCTGTTATAATAGATAATACCATTACATCAGTTTAACTATACTAAAGATCCAAATATTCAACAACATTCTAGAACTTTATTTTCTCATAAACTAGCTTGTAATCTTTAATCCCTGCAATCACTTGGCACCTAGGATGTGTTTCTATAAAAATAAAAAAATTTGGGACTCAGCATAAAGCTTGTGAGTTTATAACGTGTCATTCTTCAAAATTCAAAACATGTTATTATTGAATATTGCATGAAGCAGATACAACCATGATAAACAGATAGGAACAGAGTAAGCACAATATAAATTCATACAATCAGGCTATGTATACAAACTCTATGGGCTAAAGCGGAATCATACAAGCAGCCCTCAAGCATCCTATCACGTATTGCCACATATCACAGCTGCTATTGATAGTCAATTCTTCAATATTACTAGTTATCAGAACATCACATCCCGTCTTAGAAAACAATTCAGAGGGACTCACCTCAATCAATCAAGTCAGTGATATCGTCTGCTCATGTTCACTGCTATCAGGTATTATCCTATAGGCAAAATAACATTATTTAAGCTATATTCTAGCTAGTAACAATTCAGGGATGATTCGTTATCTTTTTCTATTTGTTGGTTTTATTCGGACGCTTTCTTTTATCCTATGCCAACCCTTTGATACAACCTTTACTAGTTGGCATAACTCGGGTGTTTCCATCATACCCGAACCAACCCTCGGGGTTACCCAATACCTTTTCCAATGATAACCTTAAAGTCTAATAATAATACAAATAATAATAATAATAACAATAATAATAACTACAACACTAAAAATAATAAATAATAATAATAATAACTATAACAATAAAATTAACAACTATAATAATAATAATAACTATAAAGATGATAATTATAATAATATTAATAACTATAATAATACTAATACCTACAATAATAATAATAATAACGATTATAATAATAATTAAACATAACCTTAAACAAGAGCGTACCTGAAAACTATCTACGACAATTTGATGTAAAGTCTCCCCTACTCGTGCTCCTACTCAAGCTCCAAAAACAACTACTAACAACACCCAACGGGGTATTAAAAACTCAGGATTATCTTTGTATTAGATCGTTCCCAAGAAAACTTATATCCTAAATTCAAACTTAAGGTACTACTTGTAGAGTATATTAGGCTGCTCTAGTTCTTTAAAGCAGCTATGTGGTATGAAGTTCACATAAACTTTTGATGTGGGATGTAAGACGAATGAATTACAATTGTGAATTGTTAAGAGTAATATTATATTATTATATTATTATATTATTATAATTAATTTAGCTGCTTAACTCGTTTGACGATATATGAAATGTAAACTTCATATTTCTTGTATTTTAACTATTACATCTGACCCAAACACTCGGGATGTTACATTCTTCCCCCTCAAAAGAATTCCGTCCTCGAAATTCGAAGGTTACTCAAACAGTTGAGGAGATTTGACTCTCATTTTTTTACTAATTCCCAAGTCTTCTCGGGTCCTTTCTCGCCTTGCCATTGGACTAATACTAGTGGAATTATTTTCTATCTTAATTTTCACTCTTGAAAATCAAGAATCTTTAGTGGTTTTCAGTGAAGTTTAATTTCTCATCTACTCGCACGTCCTCTAATGACATTGCTTGAGTTGAATCTGGCAAACATTTCCTTAGGTTTGATATATGAAAAACATTATGAATTCCTTTCAAAGTTCAGGTAATTCTAGCTTGTATGCAACTAGGCCAACTCTTGCGATGATTTTGAACGGTCCAATATACCTGAGACTTAACTTCCCACGCTTACTGAATTGCATTACTCCTTTCCATGGTGAGACTTTTAGCATTACGTAGTCTCTTTTTTGAAATTCTAAAAGTCTTCTTCTATTATCTGCATAACTTTTCTGTCTATCCTGAGCATCCTTTAGTCGCTGTCTGATTTGTTGGATTTTCTCAGTTGTCTCGAGAATAATTTCAGTTTTGGTCAACTGATCATCCCCTACTTCTGTCCAACATATGGGAGTTCTGCATTTCCTACCGTATAAGGCTTCAAATGGTGTAGCTTTAATGCTGGAATAGTAGTTGTTATAAGAAAATTCAATCAAAGGCAAATGATCATTCTAGCTACCTCCTAATCAATCACGCAAGCACGCAACTTGTCTTCTAAAGTTTGAATTGTTCGCTCACTCTGACCATCGGTCTAAGGATGATATGTAGTGCTTAAACTGATTTTGGTTCCAAGTTCCTTTTGCCTACTTGTCCAGAATCTGAAATTGAATCGGCTATCTCTATCGGAGATAATAGATAAAGGCACTCCTGCTTACTTACTATTTCATCTATATATATCTTGTCTAGTTTTTCTATTGGATAGCTCTCACTTATGGGGAGAAAATGTGCTGACTTGGTTAGCCTATCAACCACGACCCATATAGCGTTATATCCTCTTCATGTTCTTGGAAGTTTTGTAACAAAATCCATTGTCACTCTATCCCATTTCCATACTGGCAATTCCATTTGTTGAAGTTGACCGGCTGGTTTTTGATGTTCAATCTTAACTTGTAGACATGTTAAGCATTTCTCAACGTATGGCCACCAGTATTGACTTCAAATGATTTTGTACATTTTGTTTGCTCCGGGATGCATTATGTATTTGGACTTGTGGGCTTCATCCAATACTTTTTCCTGAATATCTCCAAATTTTGGAATCTAAATTCTCTGACCAAATCGTAGAATTCCATCTGTTCCTTGAGTCAGTAATTTTTGGTTTCCCAACGTTCTTTCAACCTGAATATTATCATCCTTCAATGCTTCAGTTTGAGCATTCTTTATTTGGTCTTTCCAATCAAGCTTGACATCTATCCTTAATGCTTTTACCCTAATCGGTTTGACCCTTTCTTTCCGACTTAGAGCATCCACGACTACATTAGCTTTTCCTGGATGGTACTTGATTTCACAATCATAGTGATTAATGAGTTCCATCCATCTCCTTTGCCTCATGTTTAACATCTTTTGATTAAAGATGTATTGCAAACTCTTATGGTCTGAGTAGATTACGCACTTGGTACCATATAAGTAATGTCGCCAAATCTTTAAGGCAACATTATGGCACCTAATTCAAGGTCATGCGTAGTATAGTTCTTTTCATGAACTTTTAGTTGTCTTGATGCATAGGCTATCACCTTATCTCGTTGCATCAAAACACAACCTAAACCATTATATGATGCATCACAGTATATTGCAAAGTCTTCATTACCATCTGGTAATACGAGTACGGGAGCACTACTGAGCTTTTGTTTTAGAAGGTTGAAAGTTTCTTCCTATTTTGGTCCCCAATCAAACTTCATATTCTTTTATGTCAAAGTTATTAAAGGTGTAGCAATCTTGGAGAAGTCCTGAATAAACCTCTGGTAGTATCCTGCTAAACCCAAAAAGCTTCTAATTTCGCTGGGGTTCTTCGGTGCTTCCCATTTCATCACAACTTCTATCTTGGCCGGATCTACTTGTATTCCTTTCTCATTTATCATGTGATCGAGGAATTGAACTTCTTTTTTCCAAAAGTCACATTTAGAAAATTTTGCATAAAGCTTTTCTTGTCAAAGGGTTTCTAGAACCATTTTCAGAGGTCTAGCATGATCATCTTGGTTCTTAAAATAAATAAGTATGTCATAGATAAAGAAAGTGACAAACTTATCCAAATAGGGCTTGCAGACTCTATTTATTAGATCCATGAATGCTGCAGGGGCATTGGTTAGTCCAAAAGGCATAACCAAAAATTCATAATGCCCATAATGTGTCCTGAATGCGGTCTTAGGAATGTCTTCCTCACGCACTTTTAACTGATGGTAACCTAATCGAAGATCAATTTTTAAAAAGTAGTTGGCTCCTTGAAGCTGATCAAATAAATCATCTATTCTTGGCAAGGGATACTTATTTTTAACAGTTAACTTGTTCAATTCTTGATAATCAGTACACATACGCATTGAACCATCTTTCTTTTTGATGAATAGTATGGGCGCTCCCCAAGGTGAGGAACTCGGCCTAATAAACCCTTTTTCTAAGAGTTCGTCAATTTGCTTCATAAGTTCTTTCATCTCTGAAGGGGCTAGACGATAAGGAGCCTTTGCTACTGGTTTGACACCAGGTACTAAATCAATACAAAATTCTATGTGACGATCAGATGGAAGTCCTGATAGGCCTTCCGAGAACACGTTCGGGAAGTCACACACTACTGGGATGTCGTTAACTTGTATCTCCTTTTTAGCATCTATCGTAAACAACAAGAAAGGCTACGCATCCTTTCTGAATACACTTCATTTCCTTCATCGCTGAGATGACACTGATCTTGAGATTTGCATCACTTCCATGAACTAGTAGCTTTTCCCCATCTTGCTTAGGTACCGTCAGCGTCTTATGTTCACAGTCGAGGCAAGCACAATGCTTATTTAACCAATCCATCCCAAGAATGACATCATATTCACTCAGAGTAGTCGGTATTAAGTTTACAGGGAATTCAGTGTTAACTAAAGTAATAACACAATCCTTAAAGATCTGATTTATCTTATTTTGCTCACCACTGGCAGTTTCTACAATATATGCACATTCTAGAGTTTGTGGTACTAAGTTCAAATAAGATACTAAGCCAATTGAAATGAAACTTCTATTTGTCCAGTTTCAAATAAAACTCTAGCATATATATTGTTAATAAGAAACATACCAGTTATAGTTTCATCTCCATCTTCTTTCAACACATACATTTGACCCTTAGCTTTGTTTTGATTATCTCCTGGTTATGGTTGTGGAGGCTTCTTGCAATCACTTTGGAAATGTCCATATTCCCAACAATTGAAGCATCTAATTTTTGGGCAATTCTTCCATGAGTGATCACTCTATGGACATTTAAGACATTTGGAATCTTGGTACTTTCTCCAAACTCATTCTTATCATTCCTCTATGGTCTGTTGGTACAATTCCCTTCATTTCGTGTAATCTTACTGCCTCTTCTTGGCATCTTATCTCCATCCTCATTCCTCTTTCTTTTATTGTTATCAGTCATTATGCCTTCTTCTTCATATGCAATATCACTTAATGCAATTACCGATTCATAAGTTTGGGGGCAGACATTGTTGGGTCTGATAAGGCTGGTGCAACCAAAACAAACACTTAACTTGATTTTGGTACAATTTATGAAGGACCTCCAAAGACAAAGCTGCATTTCTGAAGATAAGTCCATCACCTTCCGAAGCCAAGATTAGAAGAACTTTCGAAGAGAAACTTAGTCTTCCGAGACTAAGTTTACTCTTTTGAAGTATAAAGAAGATAAAGACTAGAAGCAGCTGATTCAAAGAAGTTGTTCCTTCCGAAGCCAGAGTAGCTTTTGGAAGACTTTATGTCTTCGGAAATTTACTCAACTTCGGAAGTAACGACTGTGTTAGATCAAGAAGAAGGCTGGTGCAACCAAAACCAAATCACTTAGACTATTTTGGTGCATCTAATAAAAGACTTCTGAAGCTAAATGTGAAACTTCCAAAGGAAAAAGAGTTCTTCCGAAGACAGTGCAATAACAACTTCTGAAGAGACACTCTTCTTCCAAAGACAAAGTATTCACTTCCGAAGATCAAGACAGAAGAAAATATTAGAAGACAACTTCCGAAGTATGAAGAATAGAAGAAGTCCTCAAGCCTCGGAAGAAGTAGCCTCTTCCGAAGTATAAGTGGCTTCGGAAGAACTTGTTCTTCCGAAGCCAACTAACCTTCGGAAGACACTACTATGAACCAGTGGACATTAGTATGATCTTCCTGACACTCCACTATAGACCTCTGATATACTGCATGGCGTTTTCTCAAAAACCATGTAATTGACCATACTTTATTCCACTATTCACCTTTATTAGTTAGTATAGTTACCAACTTTAGTTAGTAACAAAAGGTAAGACATGGACATGTCATGACTACCATATCTTCCATAATACTTTATATAAGATACCTTAACTCTAGCATTGTAGTATATGCTTTAGTCATAGGTTCCCAGCTGGTATCAAAGTATATCCGGCTGTAGGTAGTAGTATATATAGTTTCTCATTGTAACTCATGAATGTATGCTTGTAAGAGTCTTGTAATACTTTGAGTTGAGAAGTAATATATACAAGTACCTCAAAAATTATATCTTTGTGCTCTTTGTTACTTATTATATTATTATCAACTCTTAGAAAAGACTTTGCTTCATCTGATCCGAGTGTAGTATAAGTGAGTTTGAGAGAAAACCCAAGTTTAATTGACAAAACCGATCCTGCGATTGGTATCAGAGCTTCTTAGGCTCTTGATTGTGAGATCTTAACATCCTAATCAACCTGTTTTTCACTCCTCATTACACCACACTCTATATGGCCCTCAACAAGTCTGAAGTAGAAATGGAGACGATGACTAAAGCACCCATCATCACCCCTGAAAACTTCAGGTCATGGAGCAGATGCATGTAAGGCTTCATTAGATATCAAGATAGCAAGATGTGGTAGTCTATTGCCAATGTCCCGTATAAACCCAAGGTGGCTGCACCCGGTGGAAACGGTGCCATGATAGAGAAAGCCGTTGAAGATTACTCTGATGAGGACCAGAAGAAGATGGACATTGACAGCAATGCAATGACTATTCTTATGACTGCAATACCCAACTCCATTATGGTGGGGTTTGAGCATTGCAAGTCAGCCAAAGAACTGTTTGATGCACTTGCTCAGATGTACTCTTGTTCTAATGACTCCAAGAAGGACTCACTGAAGCAGTAGTTTGAGAACTTCACCTACACTGCTGGAGAGACTCTCAGCCAACAATATTTCAGGTACGTGGATCTTGTTTCTTCCCTTCAGTCTGGGGGAATCACTCCTGAACCTAGAGACCTCACAAGAAAGTTCATGAGTGCACTCCCTAATGAGTGGACGTTCTACTGTGTCTCTATCAAGAGAACAAAAAATATGAACACCCTCACCATGACCGAACTCTACGGGATTCTTGATGGATACCGTTTGGAGATAGAAAGCAAAACGGATCATCAGACAAGCAGATCCTCGAGTCTTCCTGCTAGTAATGCTTTGATGGTTGCTGAAGGCTCAGGACCCTCCCAACCTCAACAGTTCCTAACATACAACCAGCAGACATCCTGTTCTTCTGGACCATACATTACATTTCCTTAGACTCCACGGTCTCAACAGGCTCAGCATAGTTCTTTTCAGGACAGCTGTGCCTTTGTCTCAGGAAGTGAACACTCGAGTGACCATCAATACTGTTTCGATGATCTAGAGTGCTTCAGTCCAGATGATGTGGAATATGTGGACATAGTCCAACAAATGGCTCTTTTAACCTACAGAGCAAAGAAGTTCTTCAAGAGAACTGGAAGGCAATTCCCTCAGAACCCAACCAACAACAAATTTGGGTTTGACAAAACTAAGGCCAAATGTTACAACTGTAACCAACTTGGTCATTTTGCAAGACAATGCAAGGCTCCCAAGTCAAATCCGGGAACCCCAAAAGCCTCCACACATCCTTCTGTATCAAAGCACACTAGAAAGTCAACAGAGATAGCCGCAATGGCTCAAGAAGTTGACTGGAGCTTTATGGTACAGGATGTGACTCCTGCTTAAGCACTCATGGCTGGAACAGATGACAACAAGATATATGAACATCTCTATACTCTTGCATGTATTGCTAAGGTTAAATTGTATTAGGACTACAATATGGAGATTAAATCCGATATTGAGTCTCTAAATGTTTTAAAATCTGATTTTAAAAGGGCTAAATCTGACTATCAAAGAAAAATTGAGGAGTTGGAGAAAATTGTGTCCTTATTAAAACACGAACATTCATACTATAAGACTCAAATAAAGGATTTAATATCCAAATTGTCTGAGGCTCAAGCCCAGCTTGTCACTGCTGAGGCTCAAGCTAGGAAGTATGCTATTTCTGAGCAGAACTTCCAAGCTATTATTGCATCATCCTCCCACTCCAAAGTTTGTTATCAAACAAAGGAGGATTGGGGACCAATGAAATTGTTCCACCACACTCTTATGAGTCCATAAGACAACCAAGATGTGGTACTGAAGAGCAGGAGGTCTCATCTGTTGATCCTTCTTCACCTGAGTTGAAGAATGATGCAATAATAGAGAACACCACAGGGAAGGAACAGGTAAATCAACCCACTCCTACCAGTGATGATCAAATCCTGACCACCAAAGCCAGAAGAAGCAAGGATCTAATCATCACAGATGCAATTCTTGAGCTAACATCCGAGGTGAATAGTGAGGACTTTCTCAACCAACCCTTAGCTCAAACAACTTCACTACCTTCATCTCAATCTGAACCCTCCATCCAAGAACCACCAAAGTCAAGCACTTCCAAAGATGATAAAGGAAAGAAGAAAATGACTGCGGAAGAGCTTAAGAAGGAGGAGAAGATTGAAAAACTTAAAAGAAAAGGTAGACTTCCACTAAGAAGTTGCTAGCTGTTAGTTCCAAAGTAACTGCAACCAACCAGGAGGAAGTTAACAACAAAAGGAGAGTAGAGATCATTGACGGGCTCATCATGCTTGGAACTGCCAATAAAGACATACTCCTGCTACCATTAGAGGAGTTAGTAGAGCTAGAAAAGGTAACCAGGTTGCAAATTGAACAAAAGGAAAAAGCAGCACGGTTGGCCTTAGAGGAGGAAAGAGAAAGAGAAAATAGGGAAGCTGATCTACAGCTCCATAGGGAAAGGATATCTTTCCTAACCACCAAATGTTTCTCTCTTCAAGAACTATCCCCACATAATAATGATACGATCCTATGGCTCTTCAACAAAGAGCAGAATCAACTGGAGAAAGATAGAAAGAATGCTACGAGAGAACTCCTGCTACCATTAGAGGAGTTAGTAGAGCTAGAAAAGGTAACCAGGTTGCAAATTGAACAAAAGGAAAAAGCAGCACGGTTGGCCTTAGAGGAGGAAAGAGAAAGAGAAAATAGGGAAGCTGATCTACAGCTCCATAGGGAAAGGATATCTTTCCTAACCACCAAATGTTTCTCTCTTCAAGAACTATCCCCACATAATAATGATACGATCCTATGGCTCTTCAACAAAGAGCAGAATCAACTGGAGAAAGAGAGAAAGAATGCTACGAGAGAAAAGTTGAAGGAGAAGAAGAAGAAAGAAGAAGAAGGTGGGATCACTACTGCCAAGAAGAGAGGTGAAAAAGCCTGGATGAAAGACTATCTCCGGGCTCATGGCTTCTCTGGTAGGCAGGTGGGACCTATGTCTTAAAAGACACTCCAACGAATTGTCAGCGACATCAAGGCTGACATTCGTATGGGAAAAAGGAAAGAGATGTATAGAAAGGTACAGGGGATGATCTTCAAACCAATCACTCAACCCCAACCTGAACCAATTCCCCCACCTTTCATCTTAAACCTGAACCCTACACACCTGAGCCTACACCATTATCCATACCAGCTTCCTCACCATAACCACCTAAACTACCCATCCTCCAACCCAAAACACTCACTACAACCACAACACCACAACACCACAACACCATAACCTACCCAACAAACTTCCAAACCATCCCCTCAGCCTTCCAAACATCTCTCCTTAGAAGAGTTCAAGGCAATCAAGACAAAGCTCACTAACTGCATAACCCTGAGTGACATCTCTTATGAGGAAGACTCTGTTAAACTGACTTTTATTGATGGATCTTCATGTTCCCTCACTAGAGATTAATTACTTGATCTACCCAGAAGAACACTGGACCATGCTTCTAGACTTCTTGGCCTTAACTCTGATTCCTTACGATGAAGAGAAGAAGCTAAGAAGAAAGCTGGTGACTTTACTGGATATAAAGAGAGGGGACAAGATTCCTAATCAACCCCTCGTGCCTAGAAAGAAAATCATCCAGTGGAGGTTTGATGAAGCCTCTCACAACTTTGTTGTGGAGAGAGTGTTAATTCAGGAATAAGCACACTTGAATCAAATCATGAAGAATTAGATCAAAATATGATAATCACAATCAAAACCCCTTTGATCTTCAATAGATTGCAAAATATGTGTTTACAAATAATCCCTCAATCTATTGGTCATTCAACCCCCATCAACACTAATGATAATTAACCTATTTATAGTCTAGACTACCTTTCACTATTTACATTTAGCCCCCTAGACTTAGGCTAATTAACGCAAAATTACATATTAAGCATAAAAATGACTAAAAACAAGATAAAATATATTTTGTTCACACAAAATATATTTATTACAATAAATATCTAAATTTTCAACGTCTCGTTTTGGTTCCTCGTCTCGAACGTGTCAGGTTTGACTTTTGTTGACTTTGACCGTGACATTGACTTTTGTTGACTTTGACTGTGTTGATAATATAGACTATCTTGTACAGCTCCAACAATACTCCCCCTTAGTCTATTATTATCAATGTATTCAAACAAAATCAACATCGACAAGTCAACACTATTATTATCAATGTATTCAAACAAAATCAACATCGACAAGTCAACAGTACAAAGATCTTCAAATTGAAGCTTTCGGAATCTGATGAGAAAGATTATTCATCTCATAAGCTCCCCCTATTTATATGCTCCCCCTTTTCGAGTGCATCCTTTGTGAAGATATTGAAACAGCTTTCCCCAATCTCTAATCTTGAGTGCTTCAGAAGATGTAGGAAGAGGATTCCTAGCTCGGTATCTTCTACAAACTTGAGGAACAGGTTCCCTGATCAGGAACACTGCTCAACTGATGATCGGCCATCACTTACAGCAAAAATCTGAAACACATTCTCAAACACAATCTCGACATTTCTAATTAGATCATTTCATTTTAACAAAATAAACTCATGTTTATCTGTGTGTGAAAAACAAGCGAACCCGTGTTCGTTTGTGTGCAATTTCTGTGAAATGCATGCAAAAAAGATAAAATTGTAACAGCATAATATGGAAGACCTAAAAGAAATTGAAATGAAATTTTGTTATAAATTTTTTATTTTTTTATTATATATATTTAATATAACATTTTTTTATTATTAATATATATATATATATATATATATAAAACCGAGAACTGAATCGATCATGAGATCATATCTTCAAGATATACTTTAGCACAAAGATGAATTTAAACATCGATAAGCAATGAGATCACACTAATAACTAATCTAATCACAGTCTTTGAATGATTTTGAAATGCTCAAACAGATCAATAACGATTGCTGATATATTTATCCACTTAAACCCATGCCCTATCCTTTTCAACAAGCAGCAGATAATTTGTTAAGGTTCGATTAAATACTTTAGAATGTTAGGACCCCCAATCATTTGGCAAAAACCCTCACCCAACCTCAGGATTTCTTGAATTTTGTAATGATCTTTATAGAACAATGCTTCTGTGCAAGTGATTATCAATAGAACATTTCATTCTGTGATGAATTCATCGTTTACATGATTTGACACTACTTAGACCAAAATGGTGAGAGCTCCAAGTCTATACTCACGTATAACAAAGGAGATGACCATTTAATCATGTGCCGATGAGAGCTCCAGGTCAGTACTATCGTACAGCAAAGGAGATCATCACTCCAGGTTAGTACTACCTACAGCAGAGGAAATTAGCACAAACACAAGACACATAAATATACCAAACATGGCTCAAAGATATGGCTGATATGATTTGTATCATAGTGGGTGAAAGACCAATTCTCAATCCAATTTTTGTTGAGACTCAGTATTCGTGTAGGCCAAAATGATTGCGTAAATCCAGACATCCTTAAGCACATATTTAATTTAAATCATCATGTTGCTGTCTACTTTATTCTTCAGGTTGAGCCTACCAAGCTGTAATACCCGGAAGTTTGACCTTTTGAGTGATATGCGACTGAGTCTCAGCCGCATGGAATTCATGCGACTGGAGGCCCAATCACATGATGCAGGGACGAATGAAGGACCATGCGCATGGAGCTCATGCGATTAGAGGTCCAGTCGCATGGTGTTCGTGCGATCAAAAGTCCAATCGCATGGACGACGGGCGACTGAGCTATAGTAATAAAGGAGGGGCAGCCCTCTTCTTCCCCACACTTACACACTCAGTCGGGAATAAGGGGCAGAAAGAGAGAGAGAAGAGAAAGAAGAGAAAGAAAGAGAGAGTGGTGATTCGGGCTCAAGATTTGTCAAGCGGCTAGCCAAATCGAAGTTCTTCATCTTCTCCTTGATAATGTGAGTTCTAGGACCCCTCATTTTCACGTTTTCTTACGATTTTGGGGTTGGATCACATATAAACCCTATTTTTGTGAAGTATGTGTTTAACCCATTTGGGTGAAATCGGGTTTAGTAAGTTTAATGTATGAAATTGGACTTGTATAAGCTTGTATGATGTTCTAGTATGAATCCCTGAGATTTAGGAGGGCTAATTTAGGGTGGAAATGAGTTTAGAGGAGTTAGATCGCGGCTGCTGTTCGTGATGAGCTCCAGTCGCCGCCCAGTTAGGGCTATGCGACTGAAGGGCCAGTCACACGACTGAGGGAAAACTGATGTTCAATCATACGATTGAGGCTCAGTCGTACGGATGGGGCTCAATCGCCCGACAGGTCATGCGATTGATGGATTCGGTCGCATAGGTCCATTCGCCTGATAGTTCAGTCGCACGTATGAGGGTTAATCGCCTAATAGTCCATTCGTAGAGTGTTCACTCGTACGATAGGAGGTCCATTCACACGAATGTAAGCCCAGTCGCCTGATTGCCCAATCGCATGACCCAGTCGCATGGGGGCCATGCGACTGCAGTATGTTCAGTCGCCCAAACAGGGCTGATGTGAATGAGATGAGATGTGTATGTAGGACGTAAATATGATGAGTATGATGTTGTCTTATATGACGGTAATGACTGATGATTTGCAAATATTTATGTTCCTTATGATTATGTATGTATATCTTTCACAACTCATGTATTATGACAATGAATGAACGAAGTATTATGTAACGTAAAGTGAAAGATAAAGAAAGAGGAACATGACGATGAATGCATGTATTAATGATTGAATGAATGGGTAATACGATGATGAATACATGCATTAACGAACAAACGAATTAAGTCTTGCAAACATTGAATAAGTCGATTGGTCCTTCTTTGTGATTGGCCATGGTCATGGTACCTCTATCGCTTACCTACTAGTACTGTGGCATATGCTTAGATTCACGGCCCAGTAGCTAAGGCTACTGTGGCATACGCTCTATTGATTCATGGCCCGGTAGCTAAGACTGATCGGGGTATAGCATATGGTATTGGTACATCAGAATTCAATGTGCAAGTAAGGATGAAACGGGATCCTTGTCATTCGACCACAGTAATCATAGCCGAATGCTATGAAGTGGGTAAAGCCTGACAGGATCCATATGAGAAGTTAAAGACATTGATGTATAACGAATGATGAAGATAATAATGAATATTATCTCTGTGTACGAATGATAGAACGTAAAGAATGTATGCACGAACGTGAATGAGAATGTTGAATAGTACATGAATGAACGCTAATGAACGAAAGATGATGATAATAACAATGTTATCTAAGTGTACGTACATTGTATGATCACACGTATGCAAGGACAGTTTTAACAAATGAAAGTATGTTTTATTATAAAACTAGAACTCACTCAGCAACGCTGACTTTTTATGTGTTTCCAGTTGGCAGGTAGCGTTGCTGGGGATGGCACGAGGCGGCTACTCAGCTCTTTTGGGATGACATTCTCCTTTTGATAATGCTGCCACGCAATGTGTTGTGGGCCCATAATGCGCGCAACACATTATGTTGCATGCAAGTGCAAGATTTCTTGAAGATCCTGATAAACAGGATTATTTAAGAAATCTTCTTCATGATGAAAAATTTTTATGTTTTTATACTAGAGATCCCTGTTTATGACCCTATGATTGTTGAGGATTCACATAAACGGGATTACTTAAGAAATCCTCAGTTTCATATGCTTCAGCAACAATCATAGTAAAAGTTAGGCATTGTAAAGATGTAATTAGAAATGATGAAATCTTTTGTATAATGCTTTTGTAATGTAATGCAACATTAGATGTTTTGTAACTGACGTACGTTGTATTAAATGGCAAAAGTATTTATAGTAAAAGAAAAGTTTGTTTCAGAAATTCCGCTGCCATGTTTATTAAAGATGCTTACAAATATATATATATATATATATATATATATATATATATATATATATATATATATATATATCAAATGTACGTTTTATGTGCGATGAACAACCAACTGTGAGGTGCCCGGGCACGGGGCCTTACACAAGCATATCATAAATGAATCTGTTTGATTTTCTATTATTTGCAATTAAAAATAAGATGTAAATCAGATAAAAGCATCAGTGACAATCATTTCTCATTTTAAAACGCAAGACATGCAAAAACAAGCATTTTGAAGATGATATACAATCATTTCTCAGTCATCTCGAATCAAGTTCCCAGTTCTCTTTTTATTTTTATTTACTATACTTTTACTATACTCTCCCCCTAAATTTCTATTTTTGCAAACCTATTTTTGTTTTTTTGTTTTTTTTATTTTTATTTTATTTTTTTTTTTAATTTTTTTACTATTATTTTTTTAATATTTTCTTATGTTTTTATGTATTATTATTAATTTTTTAGAAAAACTGTACAAAAAATAGAAATTTACCAAAGAACGTCTTCCAAACTACACTGATATGAAGATATGAAATGACTTCTCAAGAAATGTGGAGAGATGGTGAAGTGAGAACTGTGATTGTGCAGATAAAAATCCAGATTGTGGATGAAATACTAAGACCTTAACCTGTTTGTTTCGCCTCAAATTCGTATCAGGAACAATCTCTGTCAGTAAACCGAATTACTAACAGTCCTCCTGAATTGTTCTTGTACTCATAAACAGATTAGTTAGAAAGAGGAACCCCGACCATCGTAGTCCAGGGTGTTCCTTTTGCAACGTTAGAAGTAACTTGCTTCAACAAAACAATCTATTGAAACATTCAGGGTGTTCCTTTTGCAACGTTAGAAGTAACTTGCTTTAACAAAAAATCTATTGAAACATTGGGGATATCTTTATTATTCCTTTTAATTTGCCAAATTTGTTTCGGTTCAATTAATTTCGATTTAAATGAATTAAATTTGGAAATCATTTTCTGTTTAAGACCGTAAGGAAAAGAATTTGGTTTTGAACCTTTGGTCATTTTCATCTTTGAATCATGTAAATCCGGCTTCATATGAAAAGGTTTGGATGGAGGGTTTTTCATCCAACCATTCAAAGATGTGTGCTTTTTACCTCTTGATCCAGAGAAGCAACCCGTGTTGCCTTTACCGTCTGGAACATTCTTTGTAGACTTACATCCGGAGAAGCAATTTGGTTTGCCTTTACCATTCAAAGCAAGTCTTTGAGGGCACTTCTTTACCACATGACCTTCTTTTCCACACTCGAAACAAGCCTTGAAAGGCTTTTGATGCTTGACTGACCCGTGTGATGCAGATGGGGATGAGGATTGCCTTGAGCTTGTAGCAGATTCTTGCTTGTTCTGAAGTTTCCCGTGCTGAACAGGGAATGAGATCTTCACTGATTGATTGGGTTGTTTTGCAGTTGGAGAAGAGATCCGTATTGGTTTTGATTCAGCTTTCGGAAGCTTTTAAGACGTGACAATGTCAGAGGATATCTTGATCTGTGAGGAACCATCATATGTGGAAGCTTTTGGAGAAGATATTTTGATTCGCTCCTCTGTGTTTGATTCATCATCTGAGCTTATCCAGTCTCGGATGCACAGATCTTTCTTCAACGGATCTTGATTGACACCCCCTATTATGTCGGCTTCGGTTATAGGATTCTGATTGCCTGACGATTCAACAACTGGTCCTTCTTTGACAAACCGAATTCGAACAAACGAAGGAATGTTACTGGTTTTGAATATGTTAAAGAAGATTGGAGAAGCAACTGATATTGGTTTTGGAGCATCAAAGGTGGGATCGTCATTAATCTTCTTATCAGATCCCTGCCTGAGGAAGCCCAAACCTACAGGAGAATCCTGCACATCTCTAACCTTTTTAAGATTAACGCTGCTTAAACCTGCATTTAAACTATTAATGTCTGCAGCTTCAATCAAATCATTAGATGGATGAGGTTGAGGCATAGGAGAGTAACAATGGGTGCTAGGAGGAGGGTAGACGTATGGATTTTCACCACAACCCACTCCCGTTTTAATCCTAGCTCCCTTTTGTTTACACAATAGCTCCTCCTGTTTCATTCCAGATATGGTCCATCTATCAAGCTTTGTTTTAAGCTTGCTTGTTTCAAATTCAGCCAAGGTGACTCTTTTGTTAAAAAGATTAATTTCAACATTTCTTTCAAGAAGAGTTCGTTTTAAATGATCATTTTCTTTTAAAGCTTCATTTAATTTTATGAAATACTTGGCTTCATTCTTTTTAAGTTCCGTGTTTATGGTGGTTAATTCCTTTTAGTTATCTAAAAGTAACCTATTAGCTTTATACACACCAAATAAATGAATATTGCAAGCAGGAGAACACATATCCTGAACTCTCATATGGAAGTCCCATGATAATTCTTTCAGCTTCTAAGGCTTTCTCGCAGTTGCCCTTGTGTTTCTTTTATGTTCCTCTTCCTTGGCCTTTAGCGTCTCTTCATCCTCAGTTTCCTTCTTTCCTTCATCATTTTTCTCAGCTTCATTAGCATAAGTTCTCTCACAAACATGTTCACTTCCATTACCAGCTCTCAAAGCTTCAGAATTCTCTTTTACAGTCTCTCTGATTTTAGCAGTTGAATAAGAATCAATTTCCATCGACTTCAACCTCTCAATCATCTCGGTTTTGTAATCAAGAATGCTTGTCGTAGAAGAGATAATAGATACATTCATTCTGTTAGTTTGAGATGGAAACACGGTTTCATGAAATTCTCTTCTCTTGATATCCAGCTCAGTAGATTTCAGCTTGTTGATCACATCTATCAACTTGTAATCAAGAAAATTTCTTTCTTTCTTAAGCATTTTAACTTGAGAACTCCACTCGGGTAGAGGAGATTTAAGAAGCTGTTGAACTTGTTCATAGTTGGTGAGTTGGGGGTCATGCTTTTTAAGATTATTTGCCACAGATATAAATCGACCAATGAAATCAGACAACTTTTCATTCTTCATACCTGCAAAACAGTCAAACCGGCTTTAAGCCTGTGACATCCGTCACCAAAATGGGGCTGTTGACTTTGACTTTTGTCCCTATTTGGGCTTAGTCTTGATTTATGGTACATTTGTTGTTGGGCCGAAGATTTTGGCCCAATGGGCCTATGTCTTTATGATGGGCCTGGAGTCTTTATCTTTATGTGACTAGTGGGCTTGTCATCTTATAAAGTCCTGTGTAGTGAGTCCGATCAAGGTTTCTCTATAATGTAAAACTCAAAACTTAATCGTAACACAAGTAATCTTACGTCCATGGGCTTTGCCTAAGGCCTAGCAATAAACCTAAGTGGGCTCAAAACAATATAAATTAAATAAGTTATATAACATATAATAGTTTGTTGGAATCGTATTAACTCGTAGAATTTTAAAAACGTAAAAATTGGATGACATGCGAATCGGGACAAGACGTATTCGATGAAATGGGCTAAGGGCCCGAAGGCCCTTGCCCCTCCCTTGTTTCGGCCGAAACCCCATAGGGGTAGGCTCATGCCCCCTTCTTTTCATTCTAGCAAAACCCTAATCCTCCAAATTCCTCTCTACTCCTCCTTGTTGCCTCCATCCTCCAAGTTCTTCTTGTCCATCTACTTCCATTGATTTCTACAAGGATCAAGACATTCAAGAGTGAACTTTGTTCAATATCATCCATCTTCTTTCCTGACGGTAAGAAAAATCAAGGTTTTTGATGTAGTCTCTCATCTAAGCATGTGTTCATCATTATCTATCATCTAACATCATGTTTTCTTCGTTCTTCCAATGTACGAATAAAGCCTCTTGAGGAATTGGGGCGTTCTTGTGTAGGATCATCAAAGTAAGTGAAACCCTAGTTCATACGTGTAAGACTCTTCGTATATATTTTTGGTTGGGGTTGAAAATCCTTAAAGATCTGTTCTCAATGAATGATTGAATGTAAAAGTTCAGTAAAAATCGTTAATTTTATGTTAATGGTTCAATGGGAACAAAGATTAGGAAGATTTGATAGTTAAAAGGTGAATCTGAAAACCTGACAGCATACTGTGTAAAATTTGGGTCAATTTATTCTGGACGTAACTTGGTCATAACAAATCCAATTGGGTCAAAAGTTTCATCTAAATTCAAGTTCAAAGAGTCCCCTGTCTAACCCAAGTGGTCTCGTGCGTTTTCGATGTCGTTTGGTCCTCCAAAGTCAGTGTCTAAGTTCAGGTGTCGAAACTGTTAAATCCGAGCAGAATGATAGGCTGTATTCATAGGGTCATATCTTCTTCGTTTGTGACCCGTTTGAGTTTTTTCTTCTTCTGGGAGTTACTTCCATGTTTTAGCTTTCCATTGACATCTATTATGCAATGAACCGTAACCGTTTCGACCTCCGGATAATCTACACAAAACAGGTGCGCGATCAGCTATTCAAGCTGAGTTTATTTTACAACTAAGTGATAAGAATTTGCGGGTATATTATTAAATAAAAAAAATGAGTGGGTTAAATAAGTAAATTTAAGGTGTATAAGTTGTGAATAGTTAAAGTTATAACTTATTAATAAAATAATAAGTTGGTAAGGGTTCATCGAGAGATGTTAAGGATCTAAAATATAATTATTGAACTAAATTATGAGAAGGGACTTGAGACACTAATATTAGTAATGGACTTAGAAATGGAGTTCACTAAAAACATTAATCGTAATATATAATAAGGGCTGGACTTCGAGGATTACATCCAACCAGGTCGGTTTGACCTTGAGTAATTCTTTTGTGTTTTGTGTTTTTATAGTTATCGTGCATATTGTGGACATTGAACTTTGCTACTTCAAGGTGAGTTTCACGGCCCCTTTTTAATTATGTTTTCTTAGGGGAAAAGCTTGCTCAATATTTTGTTCTATGCCATGCTTTAAAGAACTTGTGTGTGGTTTGAGTCATAGGATCGAGTCTAGATTTCTATCATAAATGTGTACTATACTTGAACTGTACTTGGACTGAACTGGACTATACTTGGACTGGACTATCATGGAGATGTATTGTTAGTACTAACAGGTTGACACCCCACCCCTGTTGTTGGTATGCTAGCTAAGACCGACTTGGCCTTGTGCGAGCCCTTGGGTGAATATAATCCGGTTGTGGGCATGGACATGACACTTGATTTGTATGAATTCTATGACTACTATGCTCTCTTACCCACACACTCATTTTATTTACTACTTTCACAGCAACGGCTTTTGGTACTTATAAACCTGTGAACTCACCAACATATGTTGACTTTTTAGAGCATGTCTTTTCAGGTACTGAGGCTTAGGTGCTTGGTTGTGGACTTTAGACAAGACCGCTCCTTTAGGAGCAATAGACATTTTATGGACTTTTGGACCTGTTTGGACCTGTTTGTTTTGTTGAATTGTAATTGGTCGGATTTGTACTTGGGATTGTTTTTTTTGTACTTGTGCTTCTTTGTTTCTGAATGGAAACTTTGGATTACTTTTGCATTTATGGTATGATGTTTTGGAATTGACTATACTTGACACGTGTCCCTATGTGTCGGGTGACGTCATGACCCATCTATAGAGAATACCTTTAGTGATTCTCTTAGACCCCCAATGTGTTATGACGATCCCGTCCGTCGCATCCTCGTGTTTGCGCTTCTAGCGGGGGTGTGACAGATTGGTATCAGAGCCATTGGTTATAGAGAATTAGGTGGATTATTCGACCTAGACTATAACCTAAGTATCCTCATGTAGTATGCATCATAGGATTATGTGAGTACTGTTATACATGAGAGTGTTTTATATGCATTACCGATAATGTTGTGTTGCCTGCCTTATGTGTTATCTATAATCTTCTTTTTGAGAGAACTTTGTTCGTCGTATTATCTATGCGTACCTTGAGAAAGCATTAGGTAAGGATGTTCTCCCATTATATGCTTGATTAGTATTCGGTCTGGATTGATAAGTGCGAGTGTAAGGACTTTTTAAAGGACATTTGGTATTAAGCAAACCCTTGTTATATGTGCCTACTGGTGTTGGTGATTCCGTACGAGGTTTTATTTATAACTTGCGAGTTGAATATTGGGAGATGGACATGCTAGCTTACTTGACGACAACATAAAGTGCCATGGCGTATTCGGGATTGGATGACAACTTTATTGGATCTCGGTCTATAATAAATGGACTGATTTGACCGTCCCTTAGCTAAGGGAATGCTTTCTCAATCGATTCCTCTGTACAACTTCGGTAACTTAACCTTCAGTTAGTGACCATGTCCTTGATTCCCCAATCATAGATAACACTCTGTACTTAACGAGACTTGTTAACTCTGGTAGGAGGAGCTAGTAGTGACCATGCAATGCAAATTACCATTACGGGTGCACACGTAATTGCAATTTGCAGTGCATGCAACATCTGGCAAACCTTTTCGTGAGATAACAGTCATAGTTAGTACGAAACTTCCTTTTTATACATGGGACATTGGAGTTCATGTTCTTATTATAATCAATGGTGTAGAAACACCTATATCCTTTATCCTTCCATAAGTACAAACTGATCTAGAACCTTCATGGGAATCATACCTTGACATTTTAGCTCAGTATCCATGGGACGTTGAAATTGCTTTTGTTTCTATGATCGTGGAAATTGACTACATGTTCAAGATGTAATTGGTCTTTAAAGTATTGCAGTAGAGAGGTGAGGCTCTTTGTACCTATGTTGCTTTGTTCGGACGGATCCTAAGACTTGGGGCATTTGACATTTGGATGTTCTAGCATTAAGCTTGATGGAATAAGTGGATGTCATGTAACCAGTTTAAGCATCGTTCTTGGTATATCGTTGGTGTGGTGGGAACGCTATGGGGAACCCTATATATAAACATCTTTGGTATCTAAGGATGTGCTTGAACTGGGCTATGTGATGATCCTAGCCGTTTAGAGTTAGACATGGTAGAACTAATAACCTGGAAGGAAATAGTACTGGAGGCATGATTGGTTGTACATACAGGGAGCTCATGATGTGCAAGCAAAAGTGGTATGGTGGGAAAGTTGGAGCAACAACCCTGACCCCTTGCATTGAGAAAATTGGAACAGATGTAGACATCGAGATCTGTGATGAGAATCAAAAGGTAAATTGTGTTGTCTGTTCATCGGTGGGCGAAGAACTAACGTAGTAGAATGCTCAAACACAAGTTCGAGGTATGGAGGTTGTAATGGTCATGACTTTGGATGAGCTTCAAAGATTGGTAACCGAGGAGTACTACCTTGTGGACTGAATGGAAAAGTTATAACTTGTGTCTTGGAATCATGTAATGGTAGGATGTGGCCATGATGCCCATACCTAAGAATTCCATAAGTTGGGAAAGCAAGTGCCATAACTATGACATATAAGTCAAATAAAGTTGAGAGCGCATCAGAGGGTTTGTTCCATAGTCATGGAATGATAGCCGTCGTCACAACCCCAACAGTTAGAGTGCAATATTAAAGACATGTACTTTGGCAGACGAGATGGTTCGTATTAGAGCTTCGAGAAAGCTAGTGAGACGAAGAAGGACGTTAAGGTAACGGGTAAGATAGATGGTGCTTAAATGGACAAGAAGGACAAGGTCATGAAAGGATATTTGGCTGTCGTGTTGGCAATAAAGGACTGTCGGCACTTGTCCAGAGTGTAATAAGTGCAATCTACACCATCTGGCTATGACACCACATTAGGTGTATTTCAATTTCAAGCAATTAGATTGCTAATCCAAGGGCTTTAAGGTGCTGTGAACCCAACTGTACCGATTAATGTTGTCAGACTGGCAAGAGTTCAACGTTGACGTTATGAGTGTGGAAGCCAGGAGCATCATTGAAAGGCATATGTGAGGTTAAATAGGATTAAAGGTGAAATGGTTGATCAAAAATGAAGAAAACCATTCAAAATATGGCGTGTAACTTGTGCTAACCTAGAGCAAGGTAATGCAGAAACCCTGTTCATAGAAAGGCATTTGAGATTGGTGTCAAAATGCCCGACAGGACCCAGACGTATTGACTTTAGACTTTTATAACTAAGTTGGAGTTGACCTCGATTTTGAGGATACGTGTTATGAAATGGGCTAATGGAAGTCATGTAAATATTAGGAAGATAATTTAGTACTATGTTGTGCTAGTAGAGGACCATGCCTTTAGAATAAATCTTATATGGCTTTGACTTGGAAGTTTTGATATGGTCACGGGAATGAACTGATTATTAGGGAATAGGGTCGAGATTATCTTCTGCGAGAAGACTACTCGTATGCCGTTATAGAACGGTGAGACACTAGACGTACATGGAAAGAGATTAGAAGAGTACAAGATGCAGATCATGAGCATGAAGGTGGAGGATTAAGAGCTAGACAACATACCTGTTGTATGAGAATTTTAGGAAGTGTTCAAGAAGGATTTGGTTTCATTGCCTCGTTCACAACAGATGGACTTTCAGATTGACCTAGTACTAAACGCGATGCATGTCGCTCGAACACCTTATCGCTTAGCACCTTAGAAGGTGAAAATTTTGCCTAATCAACTTTAGGTGTTGTAGATAAAGGTTTCTATAACCTGGTCACTCATCATGGGGCACTAGTGCTTTGTGTCCAGAAGAAGGATAGATCCTTCGACGTGCGTGGACTATCAAAAGCTAAATAAGTTAACGCTAAAGAACCGTTATCCTTTGTCGAGGGTAAATGACCTATTCGATCAGCTAGACGTATCGATATACCTTTGAGAACATTGATCTCCATTCGGGAATCATCAATTTAGAGAACATGAGGATGACATACTGAAGAAATCATTTAGAACTCGTTACAGAGGTCATGAGTTAACAGTTATGCATTTTATGGTTGCAGAGGCACCCACTGTGTTCATGGAACTGAGGGATCAGATGTGTGAATCATGTCTAAATGAATTTGTCATATTGTTCATTGAAGATATGCTGACTTATTTGAGGACAGGGAGGATCATGAGAAACATGGAGGGGCAGTATTGGAATTATTAGAAAAGGAGAAACTATACTCTAAGTTCTCCAGGTGTGTCATCTATACTGACCACAAGAGTTTTCAACACATTTTTCTTATAAAAAAGGATTGAACATGAGAATGAGATGTTGGATTGAGATGTTCAGTGACTACGACTTTGAAATATGATGTCACCCGGGAAGGGCAAATGTGAGTTCCAATGTGTTGAGACGTAAGAAAAGAGTCAAACCCACGTGCGTGAGGGCATTGGGGAGGACGGTTCATTTAGGTAGCAAATCCCACATTGATGTTACTTGAATTGAATCAATGAGAAGACCGAGTATGAAGGATGAGGCTTTGAGAGGTCTGGAACAAACAGCTGTACAAAAGGACAATGTAGGATTGTACGTTCTAAAGCAAATTTTGGTTTTATTTATTAGAATGTGTAGACATTGGTGATGGACGAAGCACACAAGTTTATGTATATTGTTCATCCTGGTGCTAGCGAGAGGTGCCATGGTTGTTAAAACATGTTTTGGTGTTCTTGAACGAAAAGGTACATGGTGGACTATGCGTACTAGCTTTCAACTAGTTCAAAGGTCAAAGCGTAGAATCAAAGGCCATCTAGACTATTACAATAGCCTAAGATTTTGGAATGAAGGTGGGAAAAAGTTCGTGTAGACTTCTTCATGCACAAGTAGTGGGAATGACTTGATTTGGGTCATTGACCATATCTACCCATTTCCTAACTATTAGTGAGGGGTACAAGAAAGAAATGTTGACAAGAATTTATGTTAGTGAAATTATGGATAGGAATGGAGCACCTTTGTCAATTGTCTTCGACTGGGACAGTTGCTCCGTGCCATGATTCTGGCGGAGCTTATAAAAGGTGTTGGGGAGACATCTGGACATGAATCAACTATTTACTCTAAATGGTCTAAGTCAGTAAACTACTAAGACATCCTAGGATATGTTAAGGTCTTGTATCATCAACTTTGGAGGTAGTTAGGACGTTCACCTACTATTGGTTGAGTTCCCTTATAACAATACCTACTATTATAGTATTATATTAGCACCATTCGAGGCACTTTACAGATGTAAGTGTCGATCACAGATATAATAGGTAGAAACCAGGTACAGTTGGATGACTGAACCATTAAATTCAAGAGACGAATGATTAGGGTTTTAGACGTAGGACAAAATCAAGGCAGCACAAGATGGTTGGATTTACACTGAAAATAAAAGGAAGCCTTGTTCTAGGCACATCCTCTCAGACAGTAGTTAAATTAGAAATTAGTTGCGGTTGGTGAAAGATACACTATCAAGTTGTTAGCAGTGTGGTGGGTTAGTTGCGGTACGCCCTATATATAAACACTAATGATACCTTGAATGTGAAATCAGGACCAGATCAGGAACTAATTTTTGGTAATGGACAACAACCATACTCTAGAGACATCAAGAAATAGGTTATAGACCTAAACAGTCATCTCTAGAGACCTTAGTCTATGGGATGGTTGCGAGCTGTTATGTTAGGAGGCATTGTCTACTTTGGCAAAAAGAGCAAATTAGCACCTATATTGGTATGTGCAATTAAGACTTATAAACAGATTGGATCAGTGAATTACTGGTTTAAGTTATAGCAAGAACCGAGAGGGGTGCATGACAAGTTCCATGCGTCAAAACTCAAGTAGTGTCTTGCTGATAAGACCATATATGCGCCGATCAAAGAAATTCGAGTGGGCGGTAAACTTTGATTCGTCGAAGAACTGACTGAGATCATGACTATAAAAAAATTGGACTTTGAAAATTAGTAAAATACTAATCATAAAAGTTAGATGGAACTCAAGGCGAGAACCTAAATCTTATTTGTGCGATGGCAGATCAATTGAGTACTATGTACTTTCAACCATTAACGGAAGATGTTGTAGTTGATAACTCCGACTGAATTTCAGGACGAAATTCTCTCAACGGGGGGATACTGTGACATCCGTCACCAAAATAAATGTATTGACCATTGACTTTGACCGTCAACTTGACTCTTTGACTTTGACTCTTTGACTTTGTTTTGGTCTAATTAATGAACCTTGACTTGAAAGCGATCATAATGTTGACTTGGTCTAAGAATAGTGCATTAGACGCGTGTAGACACACTAAGTTCTAAAGCTATGTATTATGGGCTTTATATGTTCTAGTGGGCCTTGGACATGTTGATAGTGGACATTTACCGATTTGGGCTTAGCATGATGGTTTGTGCTTAAAATTGGACTAAAGACTAAAAAAAAGGTAAAAATTATACACCTTATGTTAAGAACGCACAAAAATCGGATTCACGTGGGAAGTTTTATTAAGGACTAAGTACTCCCCACCTATTTGCGGATGACATTGCAGTTGATAACACCAGTTGAATTTCGGGACGAAATTCTTTCAACTCGGGGATACTGTGACATCCGTCACCAACATGGGGCTGTTGACTTTGACTTTTGTCCCTATTTGGGCTTAGTCTTGATTTATGGTACATTTGTTGTTGGGCCGGAGATTTTGGCCCAATGGGCCTATGTCTTTGTGATGGGCCTGGAGTCTTTATCTTTATGTGACTAGTGGGCTTGTCATCTTATAAAGTCCTGTGTAGTGAGTCCGATCAAGGTTTCTCTATAATGTAAAACTCAAAACTTAATCGTAACACAAGTAATCTTACGTCCATGGGCTTTGCCTAAGGCCTAGCAATAAACCTAAGTGGGCTCAAAACAATATAAATTAAATAAGTTATATAACATATAATAGTTCGTTGGAATCGTATTAACTCGTAGAATTTTAAAAACGTAAAAATTGGATGACATGCGAATCGGGACAAGACGTATTCGATGAAATGGGCTAAGGGCCCGAAGGCCCTTGCCCCTCCCTTGTTTCGGCCGAAACCCCACAGGGGTAGGCTCATGCTCCCTTCTTTTCATTCTAGCAAAACCCTAATCCTCCAAATTCCTCTCTACTCCTCCTTGTTGCCTCCATCCTCCAAGTTCTTCTTGTCCATCTACTTCCATCGATTTCTACAAGGATCAAGACATTCAAGATTGAACTTTGTTCAATATCATCCATCTTCTTTCCTTCCGGTAAGAAAAATCAAGGTTTTTGATGTAGTCTCTCATCTAATCATGTTTTCATCATTATCTATCATCTAACATCATGTTTTCTTCGTTCTTCCAATGTACGAATGAAGCCTCTTGAGGAAGTGGGGCGTTCTTGTGTAGGATCATCAAAGTAAGTGAAACCCTAGTTCATACGTGTAAGACTCTTCGTATATATTTTTGGTTGGGGTTGAAAATCCTTGAAGATCTGTTCTCAATGAATGATTGAATGTAAAAGTTCAGTAAAAATCGTTAATTTTATGTTAATGGTTCAATGGGAACAAAGATTAGGAAGATTTGATAGTTAAAAGGTGAATCTGAAAACCTGACAGCATACTGTGTAAAATTTGGGTCAATTTATTCTGGACGTAACTTGGTCATAACAAATCCAATTGGGTCAAACGTTTCATCTAAATTCAAGTTCAAAGAGTCCCCTGTCTAACCCAAGTGGTCTCGTGCGTTTTCGATGTCGTTTGGTCCTCCAAAGTCAGTGTCTAAGTTCAGGTGTCGAAACTGTTAAATCCGAGCAGAATGATAGGCTGTATTCATAGGGTCATATCTTCTTTGTTCGTGACCCGTTTGAGTTGTTTCTTCTTCTGGGAGTTACTTCCATGTTTTAGCTTTCCATTGACATCTATTATGCAATGAACCGTAACCGTTTCGACCTCTGGATAATCTACACAAAACAGGTGCGCGATCAGCTATTCAAGCTGAGTTTATTTTACAACTAAGTGATAAGAATTTGCGGGTATATTATTAAATAAAAACAATGAGTGGGTTAAATAAGTAAATTTAAGGTGTATAAGTTATGAATAGTTAAAGTTATAACTTATTAATAAAACAATAAGTTGGTAAAGGGTCATCGAGAGATGTTAAGGATCTAAAATATAATTATTGAACTAAATTATGAGAAGGGACTTGAGACACTAATATTAGCAATGGACTTAGAAATGGAGTTCACTAAAAACAATAATCGTAATATATAATAAGGGCTGCACTTCGAGGATTACATCCAACCAGGTCGGTTTGACCTTGAGTAATTCTTTTGTTTTTTGTGTTTTTATAGTTATCATGCATATTATGGACATTGAACTTTGCTACTTCAAGGTGAGTTTCATGGCCTCTTTTTAATTATGTTTCTTGGGGGAAAAGCTTGCTCAATATTTTATTCTATGTCGTGCTTTAAAGAACTTGTGTGTGGTTTGAGTCATAGGATCGAGTCTAGATTTCTATCATAAATGTGTACTATACTTGAACTGTACTTGGACTGAACTGGACTATACTTGGACTGGACTGTCATGGAGATGTATTGTTAGTACTAACGGGTTGACACCCCACCCCTGTTGTTGGTATGCTAGCTAAGACCGACTTGGCCTTGTGCGAGCCCTTGGGTGAATATAATCCGGTTGTGGGCATGGACATGACACTTGATTTGTATGAATTCTATGACTACTATGCTCTCTTACCCACACACTCATTTTATTTACTACTTTCACGGCAACGGCTTTTGGTACTTATAAACCTGTGAACTCACCAACATATGTTGACTTTTTAGAGCATGTCTTTTCAGGTACTGAGGCTTAGGTGCTTGGCTGTGGACTTTAGACAAGACCGCTCCTTTAGGAGCAATAGACATTTTATGGACTTTTGGACCTGTTTGGACCTGTTTGGACCTGTTTGTTTTGTTGAATTGTAATTGGTCGAATTTGTACTTGGGATTGTTTTTTTTGTACTTGTGCTTCTTTGTTTCTGAATGGAAACTTTGGATTACTTTTGCATTTATGGTATGATGTTTTGGAATTGACTATACTTGACACGTGTCCCTATGTGTCGGGTGACGTCATGACCCATTTACATAGAATACCTTTAGTGATTCTCTTAGACCCCCAATGTGTTATGACGATCCCGTCCGCCGCATCCTCGTGTTTCCGCTTCTAGCGGGGGTGTGACAAAGCCGTTGTGAGATTATCTGATTTAAAGTTTTCTGAAGATAACATTTTATTAAATATTTTGAACAATTAAACGACCCAAAAATATTTTTTTTCCTAAAAATTTTAAAATAATTTTCCCCCGGGAAAATATTTATTTTTTAAATGTCACACTAGACAATCTTAACAACTGGTAGTTTCGCCGAAATTATAGTTTCGCTGAAGAAATGATAGTTTCGCTGAAATTATAGTTTCGCAGAGCTAGTTTTTGTCGCACCCCAACCTTGATGGCGGAAACGTCGAGATGTGAGAGTTAAGATCGTTCACAGCCACATAACGCTATTATTAAATCCAAATATGTTATTCATAAGTTTCAAAGGTAACATTACAAACATAAGTCTTAAACAAAGATACGTCATGATATAAAAGTTAACTGTGACATGTTCATCCTTTTATTTTTCTAATTCCAATCCTAGATGTGATCAGCTTCAAAGTAGTAATCATACTTGTGTATTTCCTGAAACATATTAAAAATAAAAGGTCAACAATAATGTTGGTGAGATTTCCATAGTTTTCAATACATAAGTATATAAAAGATGGCAATTCATGCTGTAAGTTAGAGAACAAAGTAACTAGGGATGTAAGACAGAATGCACAATCAAACCTTGACAGATTTTTACAAGTCTTAAATGTTTACAAGTATATACGATTAGCTAAGTGTACTTGGATTAACCAAGCAGGTTTGTCAGGCCCATAGATCTATGACGACGCTAGGCTAGTAATAGTTAATGATTATACATATAGTCGACATTACATGGTAGCTACAAAGGTCAACTAACCACAACATACAGGTGAAATGCCATAAGTTTACAAGAATCAAACGTGTTAACAAGTGCAATATTTATAAAGTAACATATTTCACCCCAAAATGTAAAAATAATAAAAGGGGTATAGAAATACTCACTTGATATCTATATGCAAGATGGTAAAAAAAATAACGATGCTCCAACGATCTCCTTTTTACAAGTCACCTAAACGTATTTATTCCAAGATTAAGGTTCAATAATAAGATTAACAGTTAGACGTGAACTAGGATTTCAATTGGAATTTGGGGGTTTATATAATAAAATGATGAATCGTTTATGTTTTGGTTCAATAAAGATGAAATAAATTAATTGAGAATAAGAATGATAATGATAATGAATGATACAATAGTTGATTTTAATAAAGATAATATGTGAAAAGAAATAATTAATATAATTATATATTTAAATTTTGATAAAAATAATTGATTGAATACTTAGTTAAATGACTTTAAAACTATTTAACACCATTTTATAAAGTTTTAAACTTTTAAATGATTTATTATAAAGGTCTTATAATACAAAACATAAAAAAGTAAGAATAAAATATAATAGAAAATTCTATTGTTTAATAAGTTTCAAAATTTAAATAAAAGTTTAAGGAATAGTTTTATTAACTATTTATATATAACATAGTTAAATGAATAGATGAATAACTAATATTTGAATAATTATTAAATAACTATTTGAATAATTAGTTATTTAACATGTATATCTATTATGTCTTGATATAATCTAAATTTTGTATCATAAAAGATTTTTAGCATTTAAGCTACATAAAAGAATTAATAATGTTTTATAACCTTTGTTATTCTAAAACAAAATATTTAAATTTAAAATTATAAGTTTTAATACTTTTAAAATTAATTTATTAGTTTCTGAAATGTTTTAGTTAACAAATAATTTTTATTTTAATTTGTTAATATAATATTACTTTTCTGAATTTTAAATTGTACAAACAAAACGACAATAAATAAATAAATAAATAAATAATAATAATAACAATAACAATAATCAAAACAAAAATGGAAGAGGCCCGGTTCGAACCCAGGACCTCGTGCCTATGGGGTTCGCTAGTTACCAGTAGGGCTATAGCCCATATCCGCTTAAGTTT